>BDDA01000316.1:56965-73471 GCA_001662385.1 Chlamydomonas asymmetrica | reverse complement strand
GGGGGGGGGGGGGGGAGGGGATCAGGCAGGCCAAGCAGCCAGACCGCTTGGTGCAAGCAACGTTATCGTGCGGCTGCGTTCACAGTGGTCAGGCACCACAGCCAGCAGCAGCAGCAGTAGCAGCAGCAGCAGTGGTCCCTAGTAGTAGCAGTTGGCGGGAAGGAGAGAGGCTCAGCGCCTCACAGCGCCTCACAGCGCGCCTTACCGTGCCGTAGAAGGTCTGCTTGCAGAACTCACACCGTGTGTGCTGCTCCGACTCATGGGCCTCCAGCTCAGCACGCGAGCGGAACACCTGCGCGCCACATCACCATCACATCACATCACAGCAGAGGTCCTTCACAGCAGCACAACACACCACGCGCACGTCCCATTCACCACATGCTCAGCAGTGTGCTGTGTGTGTGCGCCCTGCAGGCCCACTACGCCTCACATGCACACTCAGCACTGCCAGCGGTAGCATTGCCACCGCAGCAGTGGGACACCTCTACCTCTACCTCTACCTCTACCTCTACCTCTACCACCCACCCTCGCGTTTGGCCCATACAGCGTCAGCGTCAGCGGTAACGTACTGCACCACACCTCACATCTGCTCCCCACACGCTGGCCAGTCTTTCAGTGCCACCGTACGTGCACCTTGGTCGCTCCCCGCCCCCCTCCTCCAACCCAACCAGTCCCTGCCCCCCCTCCTCAGCCCTGCCCCTCCTCCCCCAGCCCTGCCTTACCGTCAGCTCCAGTGGGAAGTGGCGCCCCACATCCACGCACACGCCGCACAGCGCAGCACCGTGGTGCACGCCCTCCAGGTGCGCCGCCAGCTGCTTGTGTGAGGAGAAGGGCCGCCGCCCCGCGCGGTCGCACAGCGCGCACGCGCGCGCCGTCATGCCCATCAGCGCACGCGCCAGCGCCGGCGGCTTCACGCTGGCAGCAGCAGAGGTGCTCTGCTGGGAGCGCTTCTGCTGCTGCTGCTGCGGGTGCTTGGCTGCAGACGACGCTGCCGTTGCCGCGTGTGCGGTGTCCCAGGTGTCCAACACCAGCACTCCCTTAGCCCACGAAGGCTTCTGCCACAGCACAGCGGGGGGCGCGTTGGCCTGGGGATTGAGGGCGGCGGCGCTGCCAGCTGCCGCATCGCCGGGGCCCGTGCCCGCCAGCAGCGCCGTGTACTGCGGGTCCGGCTCCCCGCGCTGCAAGCAAGCAACACACAGCAGCAGCAGCAGCAGCAGCAGCAGGAGGCAGAGGAGCAGGAGGGTAGCCACTGAGCCACTGAGCCAGGTCAATACTGAAGGGACAGCCATCACATGCCCACGATACGGCGTGTACGTCAATACGTACCAATCAGCCACAAATACAGGCGTAACCAGCGCACATGCATGCAGCATGCATGCCAGTATGCCACTGAGCGCATCGACGCACGGAAATGAAACACAGTGCATTGTGTTTCAACACGTGATGGCTGAGCTGACCCCTGTGCGCTGCCTGCGGCAGGAGGAACGACATGTATCTCGCCTCCCACATCACTGACTGAGGCCACATGCCCATGCCCTCCACATGTTCTCCCACATCACTGAGGCCACATGCCCAACCATGATCGCCACCACCGCTGACGCTCACCTGCGGCGGCCGCGTGACCACCACCTGCACGCTCTCCGCCTTGCACAGCGGGCAGCGCGGGTCCTTGTAGCACAGGCGCAGGCGCAGGGCGCAGCGTGAGCAGGTCTGGCCAACACAGGGACAGGCAGCAGCAGCAGCCCAGGGGGGAAAGGGGAGGGAGCGGCGCACAGGGAGGGCACACAAGCAAGCCGCAGGTGAGGTATAGCCACGGTAGAGGGGTGCGGCTGGTTCTCAATCCGGAACCACAATCCATTTATGTGTGACCGAAGATGCAAGCGATGCCGGCAGCAGCAGCAAAAGGGATTCTGGGCGCGCGCGATTACATGCATATGGGGTCCAGGGACAAAAGGCAAACAGGATGCCGCCCACGCTGCCATGTACAACCAAGCATACGACGCTTGCCGTCAAGCCATGTCGTGGCACTGCGGTGCTGCACTGCATCACTGCGCCACGCATGAGCTCCCTCCCGCCACTGGCTGAGACGCGTCAAGGGGTGCGGCGCGCGCGGCACGCGTCCCCCCACGCGCGCCCTCACCTGCCAGTGGTCGCAGGGCCCCACCGCCACCGCGTCAACCTCATCGCTGCAGCACACCACGCACGTAGCCAGGCTGCGGCCGGACACCAGGGCCGATGACGCGCCTTCCGCGCCACCGTCCATGTCATCATCACCGTGCTCGGCCGCACCGGCCTGCTGCTGCGGCTGCTGCTGGCGCTTCTTCTTCGCCTGGGGTGCACTCGGGTTGTTGCCACCCCCAGCGGCACCATTATCTGTGCCACCAGCTGCAGCAGCAGCCACTGCACCACGCTCCCCTCTGGCGCTCCGCCCGCGCCCTGGCCCAGGCGCTGGCCCCGGCCCCGGCCCGTCCCGCGCTGGACCTCGGCCGCTACGAGCGCGTGACCCAGCGGAAGGCTCCCCTCCACCCGCAGGGTCGGTGTGTTGCTGGTGGGCATCGCCCTGCTGCTGCTGGTAGTGGTGATGGTGTGCAAGGGGCTGCTGCGGTCGCGTGTGTCGCTGGCCAGAGGTGCCTTGTGCGGCGCCAGCGCTGCCGCCACTCCTACAGGCGGCAGCGCCACCCCCAGCCGGCCCGGTACCGCCACCTTGCCTCTGCCGCCCACTCGAGTGCCTGCTTGTGTAGGCGTCGTTGCCGCCATAGTAATCGGTGGACGCATACTGGGTGCTGTAATACTGCTGCTGCTGTTCTGGGCTCCAGCCCTGCAAGTCCCACTGGCTTGGGTATTCAGCGTGTGACGCGTTTGCACCGTCGTGGTAGCCAGGCTGGTAAGCATGGTGCACAACGTCGTACCCATTGAACTGCATGGTCCCTTGATAAGGCACAGGGTAGTCCTGTACCGCTGCGCCTGGACCGCGCTGTGTCGCGCCTCGCTCGCCACGACTTACCGGCTGGCGTGCACGCTGACCTCGGCCCTGCTGGGTATGTCCAGACCCTGTGGCGTTATCTAGGCTGGCATGCAAATCCGCAACCCCCTGCGCTTGTGCAGGCGGAGCATCGGAAGACGTGCTTTGTGGCGCCAGGCCCGCGCCGTTCCGGTGTCCACCAGCGCCAGGCCTGCGCCGAGGGATTGGCTGCTGCTGGCTCCCAACTGTGCCACCTGAAGCCTCGCCCTGATGTTCTCCTGTGTCTCTGTGGGCACCGTTGCGTTTGGATGCTGGGGCTGTAGATCCATTTAGTGGCGTCGATTGTGAATCGCTGCCCTGAGGTGCAGCTCTGTTGGGTTCAGGTGGACGTTGCTTGGGCTTGGAGTTGGGTTTTAACTTGCTGCCTTGTGTGCTGTCCTCGCCTTGAGGCCTGCTCAACTGTGCGTCGTCCTGCTGCTGGGTTCGTGCTCCTGAACGGCCCACAGCGTTGAAGGCGCTCACAGGTGGCTGCTGCTCGCTGACACTGCTGGATGAAGCGTCACCACGTCCTGAGTGGCCCTGTGAGCCGTCCATTGCTGCCCCCGAAGCAGGTGCGTGTCCACCGCACCCGAACGAACTGCGGTGCAGAAGCTGGGCGGATAGTATGGTGTACACTGCTTGTTGAGTTGCCCAGGACAGCCGACAAGAAGTTATGGTAACGGGGAAAGTAGGGAAACGGAGTCTGTGCGCTAGTCCTGTCAAGACTTTATTATGTCTATACCGAAATGGAACAAGGCTTGCGCAAGGCAAAGTTGTCTCTTGCTTCTGCAACAAGCAAGTTGGTATGTGTCAGCAGTGTTGATGGTTCAGCCTGGTCTTGGCCTGGATGTGCAGGGGGAGGCCCTGAGGCCCTGAAGGACGCTCCGCCACTCCATGCCCTTCACTTCGGATGCGCTTGATTGTACGCCCCCGTGTCGCAGTCCCTGGCCGAGGAGTGGGGTCGCGGACCGCCTCGCCTAATGTCACTGGCTTCCATGAAGTGCGATGATTCGGCTGACAGAATCCTTGGGAGAAGCGGCCACGCCAGGTGCTGAGGTTGCATCATCTGAGCGATGCAAGGTGCAAATCAGGGTTGCACCACACGGCAAGGACCTGCATGCGTGTGCTGCGTGATGGACCCGCTGGAGGAGGCATGGCATGTGATGGCGGCCTATACCCTGCGCGCTTGGTCCTCGGGTTTCATGGGGGAGCGCATGCAGCACAGGATGACGGCTTGAGTGCCAGCGCCACGTCGCTGTGTGCGTGCATGGCGTCGTGCAGTGGCGCTCACGCTTGCCCTTCCCCTTCCCCCTTCCCCTGCTCCACTGCACCACCCTCCACTGTGCATCAATGCACACGTTACTTCCATTTGTTTCAACCACCACTGGTAGGC
Source organism: Chlamydomonas asymmetrica (assembly GCA_001662385.1). Classification (NCBI taxonomy): domain Eukaryota; kingdom Viridiplantae; phylum Chlorophyta; class Chlorophyceae; order Chlamydomonadales; family Chlamydomonadaceae; genus Chlamydomonas; species Chlamydomonas asymmetrica. The sequence goes on along the minus strand of BDDA01000316.1, from coordinate 69,077 downwards.
AGGCCGAGTGCAAACCCCCTGCGGCAGCACCTATCTGTGCCCACATGCTGGAGGTAGGTAGGTCCCCTGGCCCTCGCCCCACTGCCCAGTGGAGCCCGTCTCCGGGAAGCCCCCCCCCCCGTCCCCCCGGATTCACGACTGGCGCACCAGCTAGCAAAGGGTCCTGGCGGTGTGGGGGGGGGTAGCGCTGTGCTTGATGCCACCAAGGTATCAGCCAGGGAGCGTTGGCAACACCTCACCGTGCTTGACCGCCACTGTGCTAGGTAGGCAGGTAGGTATGGCTGAGGGCGGGCGGGCGAAACAGCTAACTGCACAGCCCTCATGCGCTGCACTCCTGGCCACCCGAGCAGACTGCTTCCTCGCCAGCTGCAGGCTGATAGACGCTGTTCCGTCAACGTGTTCTCGTTGCGTCAGGCAGTGGGTGAACAGCATCGCCCATCCATGCTCGCGCGCATGCAAGAGGGCGTCACCAAAATGAATAAATGATGCACGTAGTCGCCACCAAGTGCGATTCCGTACATGTCAGCCTGGATTATGTTAGTCACAAGCAGTGCGTGGCTGAGGATGTTCAGACCACGTCACCCCATAAGGTAGGTAGGCAGGTAGGTGACGCAATGGCCGTGTTTGTACGATACAGTCCCGGCCGGACTTCCCAAGTGGTGAGGTGGAGGTCAGGTCGGCCTGTGCTGCACGGTTTGCCTCAGCGGCGGCGTCTGAACAGTTCACTGCTCCCACCCTGAACAAAGTGCAAGCAGCTGAGCCAAAATGAAGGGGGCCTTGTGCAACATGTTCAGTTCAGTGATCAGTCGTTGTCGCCGTCATGACGACTAGTGCTCGATCGGCTCGTTGCAGCACCGACAGCACCAGCACCAGCACCAGCGTGCCGCGCAGTGATCTCACTATCCATGTTGCTTGGAGCTGCACCAACGCCGGTGCCAGTGTCACGGACCGCATCAGTGGTGCCTGCTGCGGAGGTGGCAGTGGCAGTGGCGTTGACAGTGGTGCCCTGCAGGCCAACGATGCGCTCGCGCGGCAGCGCTGTGTTGCTGCCTGCGCCTGCGCCTCCCCCCTCACCCCCGGAGCCCTGCTGCTGCTGCTGCTGCTGCTGGCGGCGCCTGCCTCCCTGGAGCTCACTGGCTCCGCCTGCGCCTGGCACTGCGGGCTCCGCCCCCCCCTCAGCCGCCCCATCACCACCATCCCCAGCCGCCCTGGTGTAGTTGTGGGAGCTGCTGGACGCATGAGACCTCTCCCTCTCCCTCTCCCTCTCCCTCTCGCGGCGTGCTGACCGGTGAGAGCGCTTGGCAGGCTTGCGCGTGCCGAAGCTCAGCGCGCGCCGCAGCTCCCACGCCGGCAGCAGGTTGAGCGCCATCACCAGCGCGTAGCTCACCACGGCCTGCAGCCCAGCACATAGGGGGGGGGGGGCACACAGGGCGGCACGCACAGCCGCATGCTCACATTAGAGGCAGCCGGTCATGGCGTCACATGTTTCTGGGCGGGGTGGGCTTTTGGCGCTCTCTTGAGCTAGCTCACAGCAGGCTCTCGCTGGCTGGCTGGCTGGGGGAGCCAAGAGTGCGGCAGCCAAGACATACACTGCTGTACTGCATGGTTGCACCACATGGATCATGCAGGGGAGCATCTCAGATGCCTGCCTGTGGCAACATGGCGCTGCATGCTTGGCACAGGTGACAGGCATCCATGCAAATCTGCCGTGCAAACCGTTGGACGCATGCGACAGGCCTGCTCACCACTTGCACAATTGAGATTGCGCTGAAGACAGGCCACAGCGCAACGATGAACCTGCAATTACAAACAGCAGTCAGGCGAGTCAAGCGCACACTTGTCCCACGCACTGCACGCAATGTCCCGAACACACGGCCTGTCCCAGTTTAACCTACACAGTGCGGCTTTCAATATTACCCAAAACAGTGCAACAAGCATAGTACCGGTAATGGGTCATACATTTCTCTTTTGCCTGACTTACGAGGCCACTGCAGTGAGAACTGTGATACACGTTGCTGGCAGGAGCAAGCCAGCGTGTCGAAACGGGTTCTTCATGCGCCAAATCAGGCAGCACCTGTGGTAAGAGAGGTGAAATGCAACGATCAGTTCACATGCCAAGTGATGCGTGGCGTGCTAGCTGGTCATGATGCCAAACGCAGGCCCAAAGTTACTCACCAAACGTAAAAGTAGAGGAATGCAAAAAAGTTGAACATTGAATTTATTAGACCCAGCGCGAGGAACAGCCTGTCATAAATAAGCACCAGAAGAGCACAGCTTGCAAAGCCACCCGAAACCAAAACATGAGGGCGGAACCATGACTGGGCGCCTGCGTGACGCTGGGCTGACCTGAGGGATGCACAATGGCTGGACATTGAAAACCAAGAGCATAATATGCGTGTGAACTCACTTATTGGTCCGCTCGTCGCCCAGGAGGACCAGCACCAAGTCGCTGGTGCCGTTTCCGTACGCAACGACAGCCAGTCCCGCAGTGCCCCATGCAGCGCACTCGAGAATATCTCGCCAACCCATGGCTAATAGCACAAAGTGTAAGGAGTGGGACTATAAGCTGGAATCAGTGTACGTCAGTGAGGTCAGGATAGGCACCTTCACATCAACATCCATGCAGGAACGTCAAAAGCCCGAATAGAGTACAAGAACGCGCCTTCCAGTGTACTGTACCGTGCTAAAACACGTTTTGGGAGGTTTGACCTAGCCTGGGTTTGATCCAGGAAATCAGTTTCAAGTTTTCATGCTGCATTGGGTGCCAAGCACATTTCCAATTGACCTGGCTGCACACTGACTCCGCATGCACTCAAGTGAGTGAGTTGTGAATGCAATAGCATAGTGCAAGCCTTGCTTGTCCCGTCACAGCTTGAGGTCTGTCAACTGCCGCTATTACAGTCCAGTCCCTACACAACTTGCCAAGTCAAAGTGGCAAGTGCATGGTGGCTCATAACTTGACAGATTGGACTTACATATTCGGGTGCGGAAAACCCAGCACACTGCGCTACTGACAGCGCTGCTCCATGCCCCGCCAGCGCGGCGGACGTGGCGGTGGCGGCGGAGGCCCTGCTGCCCAGGCGGGTACACCTGAAGAACGCCAGTCCGGCAACACAATACATATATGCTGACTATGTATTGCTCAACAATTCTAAAGAGTACACTGTTTGAAGGGAACCGGCAGAGGTGTTTGCGCCTGGATGGGTGTTCAGCACGTCTGCAGGTGATTTTGTTGGTCCGAAGGGCCTGATGGTCAAGTCCTGGGGCTTATTACTTGCTCACAGGCTGGACGGCATGCCGCTGGCCGGGGCTTTCGTGGTGCTGGCGGTAGCGTCGGCGGCCGTGGTGCACGCCACGCCAGTGGCCTCGACGACGACACCTATTGCGACGACGCGCCGCCAGGCAGCAGAGACGAGCAGCAGCGGTGGCAGCAGCCTGTGCCAGCAGGCGACAGTGACGCAAGCGGCCAGGCGTCTGATGAAGACCGCGGTGGCGCTGTGTCGCGCCAGGCAGCAGGGGAGGCCAGCGGCAGTGATGGCGAGAGCGACGGCGACGCGCGGCCGGTCAAGGTCACCGCCAAGTAAGACCCAGCAGCACGCGCTGCGCTAGCAGCTTACAAGGCCTGTCAGCCTCGTCGTGCTTTATCTATACAAACCTTGCTAGTAAGGCAGGAACGGTTGCCCGCACTTGCTGCTGCACTGTTGCAGTGGAATGGACACAAACAAAATGCACCGCTCCATCGCACGCTGGCGCTCTGCCTCTCAGAGCCTCAGCGTACCACAGCACATGCTGTCTGACGCCCAGGTGCATGCGGTGGCCGTATTCGAAACGCATGCGGCGTCCGTCGACCTCGTTGCACCGTGCGCTGCATGACGCTGCCGCTGCTTGCTGCCGCCTGGACACGTTGCTGCCGCCATCACATGTGCAGGCTGGCCATGTGGGATCTGGGCCAGTGTGACCGCAAGCGCTGCACCGGCACGCGGCTGGTGCGTCACGGGCTGGTGCGGGAGCTGCGCCTGGGCGTGCACTGGGCCGGAGTCATCCTCAGCCCCAACGGCACCAGGTGGGAAGGGGGAGGCGGGCCGTGGCGGGGGAAAGGCGGGAAAGGCGGAGGCAGTGGGGAGCAGAGGGTGCGCATGTGTGCGTGTGGCTGGGTGCGCAGCTAACTCACCTGACAGCTCTGGCACGTGGTGGTGGTGGTGGGGGCGGTGGCAGTCTTTGGAGCTTTCAGTGTTTTGGTCGCAGACCAGAACACCTGGCTGTAGCAGGGCCTGGCCTACCACTGTACATTCAGTTGCTTGCGCTGCACCTCTCGCTGCTGCGGCAGCGCACGAGGGACCACATCACATCACATGCACTGTCCAGGTGGCCACGCCACGCCACGTGTGCGCCACATGCACATCATGCCACATGGGGGGACATATGGCACAGGCACCAGCCCCTGCATGCCACCACTGAACTGCCTGCGCAAGGCATAACACCCCGCACCTGCCTGCCAATCACACGTGCGCTTGTGGCTTGTGGTGGTGGCGGCTGGCGTGTGCCTCAGGAGCGTGTCGCGTGAGGACGCTGAGCTGATTGCGCTGCGCGGCTTAGCGGTGGTGGACTGCTCATGGAACAAGCTGGACGACGTGCCCTTCGGTGAGCGCTACCGCGCAGCGGGCTGGGGTGTGTGGGCCTGTGGGGGGGATGCTGCTAGGGCGATGACCTGCACACTGCGGCTGAGGCCCTGCCACCACCACCACCACCACCACCAACCAGCAGGCGCACTACCCAGTGCTAGCTCATGAGAGGGCATGATTGTATTTGCGCGTGAGGCCAGCTGGTAGGTAGGTAGGTGGCTGGGTGGAGGTTGGGGCCCGCAGGGTGGGCCCGCACGCCAACGCGTGTTGCGCTGTCGAGAACGCCGGGGTGTTTTGGATGAGGCGTTGGGTGGGTTGTGCAGCAGATGGATCTTCACCGCCATGGGATTTAGGCATATGCTGCCGGCAGGCATATATCCACGCTGCACCTTGCCTGTCAGAGGTGTCAATAAGCGCCTGTGCGTGCGTGCGTGTGTGCCTGCATATGGGTTTACCAGGGAAAATCAAGGGCACGGCACCGCGCTTGCTGCCCTGGCTGGTTGCGGCAAACCCCGTCAACTACGGTGAGTGCCCCGGCCGGCGTGCGCGCATGCGCTGGGCATGTACTATGCAGTTATGACTTGTGAGGCGCCTGCCGGCCTGACGCATGAGCCCGCCGCCCAGCCGCTTAAACCCACACGGTATGACACTCATGCCGACTGTGTAAGCAGGGGGTCATAAACGTTTCAAAGGCAACGCGCCACTTTCCAACCCGTAGGCCCTGTTTGCACTTAGGGCCTATTACGGCCATTTGTTTGACAATCAGGAAATGGGCTTTTGCTTTGAATCCTGTTGGGTGGTGCATTCAACGGCACCATGGTCAGTCCGCTCGGCCAAGCCAAGCACAGTTGTTGAAGCACCGAAACTAACAGCAAACAAGGCGTCATTCACGGAGGCGTTGTCCGGATTCATGCTGGCTGCAGGAACAGCCCTGTTCCTAGGCTGCAGTGCAGAGTGCAATGCGACATGTCACATGTAGCATTGCCGTCCGCGACAAGGAACTGGCTGACACCAGCGCCGTCCGGCTGCTGTGAGGGGGAGCACTGAGTCAGGCACTGAGCTCTGCCAGGCTGTTTGAGGTTGCAGGGCTGCCAGGCTTTGCAGCTGGTGCACGTCGGTACTGGCTTGCGTCACCCTCAACGCCTCCACACACACACACACACACACACACACACATGATCATACCGTACTATCAGCAGTCCCCACCCAGGCTGTGGGTGTCCTTGCCATGCCTCACCCGCTGCTGCCGCTGCCACTGCTGCCACCTCGCTGCCACTGCTGCCACCTCGCTGCTGCCGCTGCTGGCACTGCTCAGGGCGTCCCTGCAAGCTGTCATGCGCAGAGGCGCTGGCAGCGGCGCTGTACATATGCGGCATGACGGATGATGCGCACGGCGTCATGGCCCGCTTTAAGTGGTGCGTGGTAGTGGCTGCAGCACACTGCTGGCCTGGCTGCTGACTGGGGGGCGCAGCAGTACAGCGGCCGCGTGACATACACATACAGCTGGGAGGGCCGTGAGGGCTCATCGGGTTGGCCGGCGCCGTGAGCCATATGGAAGCAGTGGGCATGTGCAGGTTGCCCTTGCTATGGGTTACCGGATGTAGGAAGGAGGTACCGCAATACAATGTGAACATAAACAAGCCCCCGCGCAAGCATGCACGTGCGTGTGCCTCCTTGGGGAGGAGCGCCAACCACCCCAACAACACTGTACACTCCGTGCGCGGCTGACCTGGGTGTGTGATTTGCATTCCTCACTTGCAGCTTCTAACATCACCCTTCCCGCCTCAGCCCCATGCCCCCCTTCCCACCTTCCTTCCTTCCTCCTCGTCAATGTCAACAGGGGCCACTCGTTCTTCTCCGCCAATCGCGGCCTGCTTGATGCATACGCTGCATGCGCCACCGCAGTCGAGGTCATCAGCACGCAGAACCGCTGGCTGTCAGGTGTGTGGGTCAGGCCGTCAGGGGCGCATAGGGCCGTGTGGTGGTGGTGGTGCTGCTGCTGTGGCGCCAGCTTCAGACAGGCGTGCGGAGCAGTTGGCACTGCAGCTAGCGGTGGCACCCTGCTTACGCTTGATTTTGTGTGCGTGCTTGTACGTGCATGTGCAACCGTACGTGTATACGCCGCGAGTGAGGTATCGACGTATCGTTGTGCCTCTGCGGTTGCATGCGGGCCGCCCTCCTCGTGTATGTCATGCAGTCTGCTGGGGGTACCAGCCGCCACCAGGCAGCCAGTGGCTGGGTGGGCAGCGTTTTCCGCTTGCGGGGCCTTGCACTGCTGCGGGTGGGAACAGCAACGGAGATGCATGCCATGCTAGCAGATGCTCCGGTGGTCCAATCTTGCATGCCAATGCGTGCTTATGTGACGTTTGTTGTGTGCATGTGCTGCCTACTGCAGGCGAGCTGATGCCACCAGCAGACGTGCGCATTCCCGGAGCTAGCACCAGCCGCGCCAGGTGGGTGCCTGACGCACACATGCGGGATGCTGTGCAGCACCGCCGGCAGGAGCAACACGTGATGGTGGTGATCAAGGGGCGTGCGTGCGTCCTGCCTGTGGCAGTGCCTGCGCCGACAGCGCTTGCCCTGAACCAACGTTGGCGGCAGTGGGATAAGCAAGCAGTAACGTTATGACAATGCTTTTGCTTGTGAGCAGGAATGGTAATGACGGGAGCGATGACGATGATGATGATGGTGGCGAGGGCGAGGGTGAGGATGATGCTGAGGCGGTGGAGGACCTGCGGCGGCGCATGAACCGCGAGCTGCCGCCGTCATCCTCCTCAGGGGACGATGAAGACGATGAGGAGGAGGAGGAAGAGGCTGCTCATAGCCAAGGCCACGTACAAGGCGTGGGCCAGGAATCGGCCCAGCAGCAGTGCAGCAGTGCACAGCAGGGCGCGCATGGGAGTGCACCCATGAAGCCTGCGGGCCAAGGGAGCGGCGGGGGCGGCGGTGGCACGGCTGGTTACTTGGATGATACGTTGCTGCCGCCGTCTGGGAGTGACGAGGATGATGATAGTGGGCAATGACGGCTTTGGCATCCACCAGCGGGCATCACGCAGCACTCGGGGGAGGTGCTTGCTGTGCTGTCGCATCACATCATGCCGTGCCTTGTGGCGTGCGGTGACAGCAATAGCCGCAATGGTGGTGAGGTGATGGCTTTATAGCTACCGTATGTTGCACAGGTGAGGTGAGGTGAGGTGAGGTGCGGGGGCGTAGCCCACACGCCCCGCCTATCACACACTCGCTTGCGTACCCTGCGTGCCGCGGATTCCTAGCACACAGCAATAGCTTGCTGGGTCATGCTTCTTTCGTGCAGTGCATTGTAACTGAAACTGGCTGGCATAGCCTTACATGCTAAGGCGCGCCGCACCATGGCATGCACGCCATGCCCATGCACGGCACAGCTCACACACATTGCCATTTGGCAGGCAATGTGTGCAGGCGGTTGTGTGAGCCCCGATACGCCCACCACGACACACCTGCACCAGCACCAACACCCTTCATTGGGTGACACTTGCCCTCACCTATACCTACACCTGTTGCGCAAGAACTAGACCAAGCGTTTGCATGCTCTGTGCATGCACGCGCACCCCGCCTCGTGCAACTCCTCCCCCTGCAACGTAGCACAACAGGACATGGCGCTGACACGTCTGTTCGGCGAGCATGATTTCGCTGCGACGCCTTCCAGGAAGGAACAGTCAAACCAGCTGCCTGCTATGCCAAGAGTATTGCAAGATGCACTTGCGCATGTGCTGGAACAGAGGAGTCCACTGAGCAGCATGTGCGCTGTCCCAGTGCCCATCGTGATGTGCACACAGAAGCCACAGTGCGGCCGGACCTGACGTGTTCTGCCACAACAGACGCCACTCACTCATTCACCGCCACGCAGTGCGACACGGCCTGCTTGCACGCTGTATCCTGCATGTGCTTGTTGCCATGCGTCATACGACCAGCACATGTGCTTTTGGTAGGTGCAGCTGTGGCGCCATCCGACGCTGCCGGATGTGGCGTGACAGCACGGGCTGCGTCGAAATTGCTGCCAGTGCTCTGGCAGGGTTACCCTGTATGTGTGTACGTTGCATATGCGTGAACGTGTACGCAAGACTGGTAGTGGTGTGTTTGTTAATAGCCCTTTTCATCGAAGGGCTCAACAACGGCTTCGCCATCCTCAGGACATGCTTGCTCTTGCTTGCGGTGGACGCATGCCACGCCATCCCAGCAGAGGGCAAGGCAACAGCGGCAGAGGCTGCAGCAGGCTTTTCATTCTCAAGGTGCATCAAGCAAGAGCATCACAGCATCTGCAAGGTCATGGGTAACCACACCGAGGCTATCGGTACGCTGACGCGCACATCCACTGGTGCCTGCGCAGACCCAACGCTTGCGGCTTGCATGGACGCTACCTGTGGATGCTTTCGTGCGTATGATAACGACTGCCACCAAACACCCCCCCGTCAAGACACACACATGCTGCCAAGCCAATGTCGCCATACACACAGACATTCAAATTGAGCAAAGGAACGGAACGCGCGCCAACTAGGCTTTTCATCGTCATGGGAAACGCACACGCCAAACAGTATAGGGCTACAATGCAAGGTAGCCTTTGCATTTTTCAAGACACCATACGTATGCCCGGGGACAGCTTGCTAGCGGGACTGACAAAGTAAATATGGCGACTCAGAAAGGCGAGGCCATACATTGTTCGACACGGGACAACGGATACCCACTGCGGCGCAATTGAAAATTGACCCCCTCAGCCTGGCCAACATCGTGGACTCGTTGCACACCTCAAGTGCTTTTGCCAGCACGATGATGATCGCACGGCACGTGCTGGAGGGCAAGACAGCGATCAAAAGTGCCTCCGGCCCTAATGTTGTGGACTTGTGACGGTGCTAGCAGCGTTTAGTGTGTCATGAAGAACAGGTGTGCGGTGATACATTATGTTATGTCACAGCAGGCCCGTGCTAGGTTGGCCGAACAATCCATTCCCACCCCACATGTGAGCCAGGAGACCAGAAGCGGCTCACCAACCTGCCTGGATACAGGGAGTGCTGGAGGGCTACGGGGGCTCAGCGTGGCAACAGCAGCGCCATGCAGGGCTGCGTGGTACACGTCATTGATGTAGTGAGCGCTTGTGCATCGAGGGTGATTCAACATGTTTTGCGGGGTTATAAGGGGCGGGAGGCATGCATTCACAAGGATGTGTGTGTCAGCTCCAGCCCAATGCCTGTTCCAGCTGCTGGCCTGCACAAGGTCAAGGTGAGGGCCGCCTGGTGTCAGCGTCAGCGTCAGCGTCAGCACCATAGCGTCACAGCACCAAGAGGGCCACACGCACGCAGGCTGCAAGCCCAGCAGCAGCAGGCATGCAATCGGCCAATGGCCGACCCATGCGCCTCCACACGCGCGGCGCGCGCTCAGAGTAGCCCTCATCCTCTACGCACGAACGCACGTTGGTGCTGGTGCTGGTGCTGGCGCTGGCACTGTGGCGGCTGTGGCGGCTGTGGCGGCAGCAGCTGTCCCCCTACAGGCTGTTGTGTTGCGTGCTGACCCCACTGCTGCTGCTGCCAGAGCTGCTGCAGCCATTGCGGCGGCCGTCCCTGCACCCGTTGACAGCTCCGTTGCCATGCTGCGGCAAGCCGTTGCCATCCTGCTGCTGTCCTTGTTGCTGTCCCTGCTGCTGCCCCTGCTGCTCCTGTGGGTGTGTTGCATGAGCCGCCCCCGTGCCACGCTGCGCCTCCGGCTGCTGCGGCGGCGGCGGTGCCTGCAGCTCCAGCAGCAGGGCCGTGCGCCTGAGCGTGACCAGCAGGCCGGCGCTGGTGCCGTTCCAGAAGGTGGGGTGGTACTCCACGCTGCAGTCCTCAGCGCCCTCCACCACCCAGTGGCCGCCAGAGCCATCCACCAGCTCCTGGGGGGCGGGGGGGGGAGCACACGACATGTCAGCAAGCAGATGCGGCGACAGGAAGCCGAGGAGGGATGCATGCATGAGGTGTGGCATGTGTGCACTACAGTATGGAATGCACACCAACACCTGTATAGATCGGGTCAGCTTGCACAGACTAATCAGCATGAGCGGCGCTGCGGTATCGGCAGCAGCAGTGTGGTGCAAAGTGCTTGTCAGCGCAGCATGAGCAGCACGGCGCAGCAACGCCCAGTCAATGAAGGCCTCCAGGCGTACTACCTGCCTGCCTGCCTGCCTGCCTGGACCACCATGCGCTGCCAGCTAGGAAGACTGCATTGACGGTGGTACGCTAGCTGGCTCCCTCCATCCTAGTGCTGCTTGATGCTGGGCTGGGCTTGGGCTCATCGCAATAGTGCTCTAGTCTATGTTTGCACAGTCGAATGTGCGCATGGCCTCACGCAGCCGCAGCACGAGCCACATGCACACACATGTGTCGCATCCATGCAGATGTGGTCCAGTGCAGCTCCTGCTGACGCTGCCACACTACCATACTAGTTGTTGTTGTTTACACTCGGCCGGCTAGCCAGAGGCCCAGGGCCGCCCTTGAGACTAGTACACTACCATCCCTCCCTCCCTCTTGCCCTGCTGTCGCTTGGCGGCAGCGGCGGTGGTGGCAGCAGCAGCGCGCACCTGCATGGTTTGTGGGTTGTAGCGCACGTCCGGCATGAACTGCACACACATGCACACACAAGGCCAGGGGCAGGCAGTGTCAGCACCTGCCTGGGCCCAAGGCGGCTGAGGTCTTGTCATGTAATGTGATGGCCACCACCCCCACCACCATCCTGCGCGTCCAGCTCATGCACCATACACGGTTTCCACGTGTTTGCACTCTCGTCAGGTCCGTGTGCCCACATACCACCCAGGTGTGCCCACACCTCGCCCTCGCCTCCCCTGCCCTACCCGCCCCACCCACTCACACACAGGGGCCTGTTGCGGCTGCTGCTGCTGCTGCTCCCCCACGGCCCCGCCCCCCTGCCTGCCCGGACCTCCCTACTCCCTACTCCCTACCCCAGCGCATGCGAGGGCCTGCCGTGCTGCTCTCACGCTCTCACGCACCCACCTGCTTGTCATGCTGCTCTGTGCGGACCTGCTTGTCCGACAGCACCAGCACATACGCAACACCTCCAGGGTGGGTCAGCCCCGCCAGCGCACGCAGGTACCTGCAGGGGTGGGGGAGGGGGGTCAAGGGGTCGAGGGGGTAAGGGGCCCACCACACACCGCACATGTAGGGCACCGACTGTGAGGTGGCATGACCAGTCAAACACCAGCCATGTACACATACATAGTCACGTACGCATACGGTGCATACGCGTGCGCGCGGAAGAGCGCAAGGTGGTGAGGCAAAGTGATGTTGCGTGAGGTGAGGTGAGGTGAGGGCTGCAAGGCAGATGACACCACTTAGACGCACACCGTAAAGCCTGCCTGCGCAGGTTGTTGGTGCTGCCAGGCCAACCGCTGCAGCACACACAGGCGGATGGCAGGTTCTGCGGGGGGTGCAAGTGCACGCCTCAGTGCACTCACTCACTCACTCACTCAC
>BDDA01000316.1:27926-56045 GCA_001662385.1 Chlamydomonas asymmetrica | reverse complement strand
TTCCCCTGTGCGCGTTCCCCGTTTGTCCCTCCCCTCATCCCGCCCCCCCCCCCACACACACTACCTAAACCCCCCCATGCCTGTGCCGCCCCGCCCCTCATCCCGCCCCCCACCTTGGCTTTGCGGCTGGCTCCAGCGAGGACAGCAGCAGTGAGTCCAGCAGCACGTCAAACACCGCGCCCTCCAGCTCAGTGCCGTCCAGCGAGAAGACGTCGCCCAGCACCCAACACACCTGCGTAGTGCACACGTGACGGTACGGCACCACCACCACCACCGCCACCACCACGCGCCAGGCGCCGGGCGGCAGGTGAGGTGAGGTGAGGTGTCAGGTGCGGTGTCATGGCAGCAGGGCAGGCACATGCACAAGCGACACCAGCGTATTCGTCGCCAACGATGCCAAGCCGGCTGCGCAACATGCATGGCCTACTGCCCAACAGGAGCTTCAGTGCAGGAGCGGATGTGTTATGCATCAACGTGTATTCATGGCAGCGGGGCGTCGGCGGGGCATTGCTGCTCTAGCGCTGCACCGCAGCAGCGGGACGGCCAGCCCATGCGCACTCACTCGCGACTTGAGACTCCGCAGAGCAGTCTTGGTGCTCGCAAACTCAAGGCACTTGGGCGTCTGCAGCGCGGGTTGAAGTGAGAGGGTGGGAATGTTGCAAGGCAGAGGCAATAATGCTCAGGTTGTCTCACCATGGCCAAGTTTGGCGTGTAAAGCGTGTGGCGTGCATGGCATGAAGGAGGTCAAGCGCTCTTTTCGTTGCGAGCCCCGCATGATGGCCATACCCCCATGGCAGTAGTGGTTCGATGCGTTGTCGCTGCCAGGTGTCTGGCGGTGACAGTGCCCGTGGCGTGGACGTTCAAGCTGCTGTGTGCGAGCGGGAGGATGGCGAGGGGGTGGGGGGGGAAACAGGCGCCGCTTTGCATACGCTGCAATAACAATTGCTGGGACATCACGCAAGCTTCCTGTTTCCTGCCCTGCTGGTTAGGGCCAGTTGCGGGGTGGTTGGAGTTGCGACAACAACGGCAACACGATGTCCAACGCGGCTGAGAGCTGAACACAGGGCATGCTTGCGGAATGTTTGAAATTAGTTGCACTGGTACTGGTACTGGTACCCCAGTGCTCCCAGTGCTGGCCCAGTAAACATTCTGGATAAGCTGACTGACATGTGCATTATACACGCGTTCACGACCCGACCCGGCACCCCAGATGAATAGCACGGTGATCAAACGTAGGCTTCCCGTGCACAAGCAAAGCACCCGAACTTTTTATGCATGCTCGCAAGGGTAACATGAGGCAGGTGTTGTGGCGTGCAAGCGCCATTGCAGCAGCCTTTTTGTAGTCATACTCTGTGACTGGCCACGGATGCATACACCATGCAGCAGAGATGATTTCAGTTGCTTGCATCAGGCCAGAAGTGCGCTCCGCATACACCACGTACCACGTCCAGCCCGACAACGGCCCCGTCCAGCCCGGGACTATGCGCAGCTATGAACAGCACATGGTCGCCGAGTCCGCAGCCCACGTCAAGTACTCGCCCTGCACAGGAAAATGTTTGTGTGAGGTTCTGGGTAGGCTAGTGTGCGGTGACGGTACGAAACGCCGTCAGCACCATCAACATGTGGGGCACACTTTTGATATCGTGCTCACCTGAAAAAGCTCCCCGCTTCACAAGGTCACGGACAGTACGCTGCGGCCTATGGATTTCCCAAGGTGCCAAGGAGAGTCCGGGTGTCATATCGTGGAGCTTGCGCGTTCCTTCCTCTCGGCATGAGGCCGAATCAGTATCGTCACTCTCGTGGCTGCTGGAACAAACGTCGCTCAAGAGCAAGAGCCGTGTTTCACGTGACATCAAAGGATGGGTCATCATCTTGCCGTATTGGGCTTCGGCTGCTATCTCACGTGCCGGTGATTGGCCTACACACGTAACTGACACCAGGGTTTGGGCTAGCAAGCGTTCCTGAGGCAGGGTTCGTCCGCTTGAATAAGCTGTGAACAACAAGGTTTCCGCGACTGCTGGTGTATAATGGTGGCACTGCATCTTGCTGCTTGGGGGCAGCACGCACCAACATGCCCGAGCAAAGTGAGCATGCATGTGTCGGGCATAAGCACAGCAAGCCTAAGCATACTTCACACAGCTGCATCACAGAGGCTGCACCAGGACCTGTCCACCCTGTGTATCTGATTTTCTTTGCTTAACCATCACAGCATTGCGTCGCGTTCAACTTACATATATGTGCATGTTGCAAGCTCGGGGGTGTGCGCATGCAGTCTGCGCGGTGTTGTCCATAAGATGCTATTACACACCACTTGGCAATTGGGATTTTCAGGGGTGCATACAGCTAGGCATGCAGGTTGCGATCATTCGGCAATGGCATAGGCGCAAGGGTGGCCACTTGTGCTCATGCATGCTGCGTCAGCCGCTGCTGGGCATGAACAAGGGTCAGCAGCAGTTACAGCAGGCGGCAAGGATGCCACTGCAATCCTTCGGGACAGTACTAACAGCACAGGCATGGGAATGAAGCCCCGCAAAGTGCATCAATGCGCACATCTGGAGGCGCAAGCAAGCAAGCACGGCGAGCCCTCCAGCCCTATGTACGAATGCTACAACGCCACCGGACCAAGCGCACACCACACCGTGTACTCGCCAGGCAGGTGAGGTAAGGTGAGGTGAGGTGCGGGGAGGGAGGTGAGGTGTGAGGCATACAGGAGTAGGCGGGCAGGAAAGGTGCTTGGGCGCTCTTGATTGCAGCAGGCGTTAGCGCAGGGCAGGGCAGGGCAGGGCAGGGCAGGGCAGCAGTGCTGCTGGTCCGCTGCAGCCCGTTAGGTTGCGGCAAGGCAAGCCGTTGGGCCAGAGGGAGGTGAGGTGAGGTGAGGCACGAGTGTGTCGATTATGGGCGCTCACTTAGGGAGCTGCATAGGGAGTGCATGCAGGTGGATGAATTCAATGCGTATGGGTTGGCGGGGAGCCCAGCCAGCCTTATGGATGCCAGAAATTAATCGCAATGGCTTTGCTGTGAACCTGGTTGTTGGAAGGAAAGATTAAACATGGAAGGAGCAGGTTGTAAGGTGTGCAAGTGTGGCTTCGAAATGTGAATTGCACAGCGGGCAATTCCAAACTGAGGCTGAAAACCCTCGCACAGCCGCTCACGGTTTTTGGATGGGAGGTGCACAGTGCAATGCGGCGAGTCAGTGATTGACCGGAACTGGGGCCGGAGCTGTCAGTGCTGTCAACAGCGCCAGGGCTGAATATGCATTAATACTCAAATGGATGATCAGGTGTCAGCCAGGTGCACACACGCGCGGCCGTAGCTTCCATTACCGTGCTTCCCAACAGGAGCTGCCTGGCAGGAGATGGATGCAGTACTCAACGATTGTAATGGAATGGCTGTGCACACATTTAGACGCCAGGAATAAAGGGGATCAATAATCATGACCAGGCATGTTGTATAACATACGGTTTTATGAATACGGCTGAATATCAATGCAGGGTAGAGAGGGCATCACGATGGAGAGATGTGGTGTGCCGCACCGCTGGGCTACCCAGCAAGTGCGTGTAGAGTAGTGTGTGTGGTGCCCAGTGAGTGCCAAGGAACGATACGTGGATGAATCATCGGTTCACCGCTGGCATCAGCCACCACAACAGCATCTGAAAGCTTCATACGTATGGTATATTGGTACCGCAAGCGCCTGGTCCCTTCACCTTCCTTGGCAGGGCAGGAGGGTTCCATGCATCAATCCATGCATGGTCGTGCACGCGGGTCACGCTGCACCGTACATGAGCTAGCGCCCACCCAGGATGCATGTACATGTAATCAGCAAGGCAGATTTAGTTTGCAGGCTATCTGCAACAGCAGTCGGCTTGCAGGTCTCAATAGCCTGGGGGCAAGCGTGTGGCGCCTCGTGCATGCTTTGGTCTGCTGTGACGTTGATGTCATGATGCGGTTGAGCTTGTGCAGCAATTGCATCCCAGCCACACCTGACGCGGGTCGACGTCTCAAACGTTTCCATCATTGCTGCCTGCATGTGAATCGCGCAGCAAGCAAACACATTTAGAATTGAAGTTGATCAACACCGTGCATATGTGACAGAGATGGCAGGATGCAGCTGCCTGGCCGCTCTCACATGTGAGTGACGGGCTCAGCATGCGGTATTCCTGTGGCCGAGCACGCCATTATTGGAAGCTGGCTTACTGCCAGGTATGTGAATGCATGATCCCCGTGGGGTCATGCAGCGTGCATAGGCGTGCGCGCGTGTGTTAGAACTAGATTGCGCACTAGAGAGTTATTTGTTTGAGTGCATATGTGCGTGCGTGCATGCGTATGCATGTGCGATATACGGCACTGCATGCATCGCATGAAGCGACCCCAGTGTCCCAGCACCACTGGCAGCACGTTGACCATCCTCCCCATTTCCGACACATGTCGTACCAAAAGCCATGGCAGACTTGAGGGCCGCAGCCTCGCCACCACCAGCGTCCCTGCTATTGCGCTGCTTGCGCATCATGCCGTGCTGGCCGTGGCCCGGCTGCCCGCCCTGCGCAAGGGCATCCGCGTCCGGACGCAGCTTGGAGAATGCACCGCCTCCGCCGCCTGCATGGCCTTCCGTGCCGCTTCGCAGCACATGCGTGCGCGCAGCGGGGGAGGAGCCGGCGAGCTTGGCTGAGGCGCCGCCGTCTGTGCTGTTGCCCGCCTCGCGCTTTCCCTTGTGGATCTTTGCAACCTGCCGGTTCTCATTGTTGCCTGCACAGTAGCCCACACAGCGCAGCATCACACCACACCACACCGTTGGCACCCCATGCATGCCATGCATGACGTACCGTATCCCAGCATTGCCATCATTCCACTTCAGTTTCCGGCACTGGCCATAGCGTCCCTCCGCCTCTCATGTCTCAGGTCGGCCAGCTGCTGTGCTTGGCTGACTGCTACCAGTGCTATGCTGTAAGTCATTGAGGGATACACGTGTGTCACAGCACCTGCCCACTAGTCCACCACCCAGCAGCCCCTCACTGTCCCCTCACTGTCCCCCTCACTGTCCCCTCACTGTCCCCCTGCGCTGACTGACCTTCGTGCAGCATGACCTGCGTCACCAGGCCCTCCACGTCCACATCAGTCGGCAGCTGGCTCAGCATCTTGGCGATACGGTTGGTCTCGCCCCGGTTGCGGCGCACGAAGGGGCGCAGCATGAGCAGCACAAAGGCGATGGCCAGCACCCAGCTCAGCACCATGGCGCCGATGTGCAGGCCGTCCACGATCTGCCAGTGAGTGAGTGAGTGAGTGAGTGAGTGAGTGGTAAGCATACCCCCCAGGTAGGGGGGCACAGTACGGGCACCAGGGGCGCGTGTGAGCGCAGGTTGACACCACCTGATCATGCTGATCGCAGCAGCGACAGTCGGCGGCACCCAGGTGGTAGCACACAAGCGAGGAGGGTTGTGATGCAGCCCAGCTGTGCCGCTGTGCCTTGCAGGAAGCATGCGCAAGCGTGTGCGTGCTGCAGTTTATCTCCATTAGCCATAATCCGTTAGCAGCTGGTGGTCCCATGTCCCGGCCGGATCCCAGCATGCAGCAAGCACATGGGTGTGGACAGCAGCACAGCGTATTGACACCGAAATGGTGGGTGCCATCACGAGATGCAAGATCGATGAATCAGTAGGCGCCTAGCGGGAGCATGCACCCTGCACACGTTCTGTGCTCGCGTTGCAAGGAGTGATTAGAGAAGGTAATGCATTCCCCCTGCTATTGCCGCCACCACCACCACTGCTGCTACGCTGGTCATGCTTCACCTGCAATGCGTCACCATATGGTGTGCCGCTGCGCACATATTAGCGTTACATCGCGTCCTTGCACCAAGAGGCCCTTGCCCCCTTACCCCTCGCACCCGCGCCTACCCTAGACTGCCACCCGCGTTCAGCTGCTACTGCTAGCAGCTCGCGCTACAGTGCCTCACATGGCTGAGCCTCCCTACCCCATCCCGACATCCATCCACTGCAGCCTGCTGCCTCGCCCCAACACATGTGACAGCATAGCCCCCACCGTACGCGATCACCCCCCGCCAGTCCCACTACACTACATCAACACGACTCTCCCTCACCTTGTACAAGTTCTCCACCCTCATAGTAAGCTGCTCACGAATGTCGCTCAGGCTATGCTGTTGTAGGGAGACACGCACATACACACGCGCACACATGCACAGCAGCAGCAGAAGCGAAAGCAGCCCGCAGCACCGTGGTCACAGGATTGCGTTGCACTGATGATGCAGCGTGCTGGTGCGAGCACGAGGCTGCTGGACAAAGCAGTCAGACGCGTAATGGAAGGCTAGTTGCATAGCGAGGATGCTGCAAAGTTTCTCAATTCACATAACAAATCGCTAGCACACGACGGGCAATGTGGCAGGCCTTCACCACAGCATGGTTGTAGTGAGGAGTGCATGTGCCGCAGGATGGCGCCACCATCAGGCGTATCACCCTCCATTCCGTACGTGCAGTGGCCGGCAGTACATGCAGTACCACACAGGCCAGCAGGCCTCACCTCCACATACACGTGGCCCTGTCCTGAGATGTACGACAGGTAGGGCGACGACAGCGTGGCCTCCTCGGGGGGGCCCTCCAGCAGCGCCTGCGCGCCAGCAGTGCAGATGAGCAGGCAGCAGCAGCAGCCGGGTGAGCTAGCATGTGACAGCCAGACATCAGTCAGTCAGTCAGTCAGGTGTGAGCCCCGCCAGCCGCCACCAGTAGGCACGTCACGGGGTTGCCGGTGCTGCTTGTCATGCTGATCCAGCTGCAGGCTGCGGTGGACCTAGCACCTGCTTGGCACGCACGCAGGGGTATGCATACACGCGCATGCAAGCAGTGTCCATACGCACATCCTGATATGCGCATTGCAGGCTGCCACCATCATGTCATGTGTTGGGCTGACTCACCACCACATCTTGCAAGGTGCGCTCCACCAGCAGGCCTAAGCCATGCACCGAAGACTGCGATAAGCAGGCAAAGCCAGCGCAGGCACGTTTTCACCATGCCAAGGGACTTCCCAATGCAGAGGGAGAGAGAGGGGGGGGGGAGAGGTCAGTGGTGGACACGGCACATGCATGACGCCGCCGCAAGCTTGGGGCCGTCAGTAGTTGGGTGATGGGCGTGTGCGATCAAGTGGCCAAGCAACTCTGCACCATATCAGTTATGCCTGTCCGGTCATCTGCATCAGCCATCCAGGCTTGATACAGCAGCGTCAGGCCTCACCGCGTAGAAGGGGTGCGAGGGAGGCAGGCACTGCATGTTGTTGTCTGCCGCCACGTTGGGTGTGTAGCCGGGACCCGCGGTGGGCGCGATGCAGCCCTCGCGCCTACACCAGGAGAACAAGAAACACACACACGCAGCGTGGATGTACATATGCATTGCATTGCCCGGGCGGCATCAGCTGCAGGTGAGGCCAGTGTGAACTGCAGGCACACAGGACGGGACTCGGCAGCAGCACAGCGCCGGGCTTGCCAAGGTGGTGTCGAGCTCCATCTTTGCCGCGGCCGTGTACAAGCGCTTTGTGGGCTTTCTGCTGCAGCCCAGGGATTCCAGCACCAGCACGCATCCGGGGCGATGCCCAGCAAGCCAAGGCAATTTGCAGCAGGGGCGTAGCATGTCTAGCACTCCCTCCTCACATCCACTCGTGTGGTGGTGGTGGTGGTGGTGGTGGTGGTGGTGGTGGTGGTGGTGGTGGTAGAGGCCACTCACCTGAACAGCACGTCGGTGTCCTGCTTGTACAAGTAGGTCAGGCCAGGGCCCTGCAGCCAGCCGCCAGCAGTAGCAGCAGCAGCAGCAGCTCACACGCTTGGCCGCTGAGGAGGCTGTCAAGCAATCACACTGGTACCACGGTTGTTTGGTGGCTCAACGTAGCATGCCACATTCGTTTTCCCTACATCGCACTGGCTGCAGTGGAAGCATGCAGCATTCGTCTCACACCATCTCGCGTTCAACTCACATGAGCCAGGGAGAATGTGTCCCACCGGCGCGTTGTGGCGTTGGTGCCATACAGCAGCACATCAAAGTCCAGCTGTGTCGCGACATGAAGGGTGGGCAACGGAGCCGAATCCATGACGCACGCACGCGCACAAACAAACACAGCAGGCATCCACACACGTCAGCATGGTGGGGATCAGGCACCGCGTGTGGCATGCAGAATGATCAACAGAGAACTTGCGGCCGTGGGGGCACAGCGCGTAAGTGCTGCCCTGGCAGTGCAGCCCAGCCCGGACGACAGCAGGCTGCACCTACAACTGCACTTGCACCCACAGCTACAGCGCCCACTGGTGCGCCACTGCTGCCCCCCTACCAGCTATCCTCCCCTCCCCTCCCCTGCCTACCCACCGAGAACGCGTTGAGCTCCGCTGCCAGCCGCTTGCCCACCACTGCCTTGCCCGCCAGGCTGGGCTCCGCGCAGTACTGCAGCGCAAAGATGACGAGGCGGTGCAGGCTGATGAGCACGCTCTGCAGGATGCTCAGCAGCTCCAGGGGGAGCACCACCAGGCTGAGGAAGTAGTAGCCTGAGGCCAGCAGCAGCAGCAGCAGCAGCAGCAGCAGCAGCAGCAGCAGCAGCAGCAGCAGCAGCAGCAGCAGCAGTAGCAGGCCGCGTGAAAGCACACGCACACGCACACGGAGCACACGGCACATGGCAGCACAGGCACATCACAAGCGTTACCAGGGGTGTTGTTGTTATGTCCGCAAACGGGCGTATGGTGGGATAGACATGCAGGGCACATCATGCAGGGGGGAGCGCTGCAGGGGCAGGCGTTGCTAGGTGTGCGTGAGTGGCATTGTCAGAGAGTAGTGGCAGGCACAAGACGCAGCACGGTGACATTACAAACGCAGTGACGGGGCATGCGCTGCGTGTTCGGTTCAACAAGACAAGACACTAGGCTCCACCAGTGCAGTGCAGTGCAGTGCAGTGTCACAAGAGCAGAGCACAGCACGCACCAATGGCGTAGATCATACAGATGAGGACTCCCCACACGATGAAGGGGACGAGTAGGTTGATGGCGTCACGGCTGTTGCGCACCTGTGTGTACACATCACATCACATGATGATGCACACGCATGCACAGCCAATAAACGCGTGGACACATGATGGTAGCGTGCTGACGTGCAGCCGCAGGCTTATTGGTTGGGCGATCCGGCTTTGTTCCTTTGCTGGCGCAGACATGCACAACGCATGCAGGCGCAGAGCAGCGAGGACAGTGAACACACCCGTGCAACACTTCTCCAGGCCAGCAGGGCGTTTAACAGTACACCAGGAACCCACCAGTACACGCTTGTCACGCTTCCTGGCGCGCTTGCCGCTCTTGGCAGTTGCGCCACCACCTCCGCTTTCCGACGTGCCCTCCGTGGCGACTCCTGTGCGCGCCCCCAGCAGCCCCGCGATGCGCCCGATGATGCCCTGCTGCTGCTGCTGCTCCTGACCGGTCCCCTGGTTTGAATTGCTGCTGTTGTTGCGCTGCACCAGCATGGAGTTGAACGGCAGGTCGGTGTTGCCAGCGGGCGCGTCGTCTGAGTAGCCGCCGCCTGGCAGACCCGCAGGGACTGGAGCGTTGGCATCATCGTCCTCCTCCTCCTGCATGCATGGGCACCAGCACGGCGCATGGCATGCAAACCACGCAATGACCACGGGCCACCTGATGCGTGCGGTACAGCCCGGCTGGTCTGCCCCAGCGCGCGCCGCCGAATCGCCACTCTCGTTCCTCCACCTACCTACCTACCTACCTACGTATCTATGCCCCTGCTACACTCTGCCACGGCATCCACTGGCAACCATGCTGCATACAGTCAGCCATTCAAGCGCGTGTGCGTACACTCACCCACCCGCCCACCCACCCGCCCGTACCTCTGAGCCACTGCTGTTCTCAGCAATGGTGATGGTCTTCGACGCCAACGCTCGGATCATGCCCACCTGCGATCGGTTCACAGCCAAGCACACTTGTAGCATTCAAGCATGTGCGCAACCAGCAGCGCCATGATGGAGATATCGACATGCCTTGCAGCGTGGGCATCGAATGGAGCTGCTGGACCGCTGCACGTGCATGCAGCCCGCTGGGTAAATGGGTGGGTGCGTGCGTTGGACACAATGAGCCCCATCACATGTGAAGGGAGCATGGGCCGTTGTGCTGACGTGTTCCTGGTGTAGCATGACATGGCTACACGGGTCCTCGTCATCCATGACCAACGCATGCATCAGTACTTCCTACAGCCATAATGCCGCCGGTGTGCATGTGCCAGGCAGGCCCTGGCACTGGCACTGGCGGGCACTGGTGTGTGTGCGTGTGTGTGTGTGTGGCTCACCGGGACCATGAGGAACATGCCGTACAGGCGGTAGCGCTGCTGCGTCACACGGCGCTGAAGCCACCACTGCAGGGGGGGCAATGCAGGCGGGCGGGTGAGCAGGAGCATCCAGGCAGGCAGGTGGGTGAGTGGGAGGGGGCGAGAGGGTGCATGCACAGCAGACAGGAGGGCACAAGTTGAAAGGCACAAGTGTGCGTTAACGGGTTGACGCGGAGGCCCATCACAGGTACTGCAGTTGGTACGGTATTAAAGTATCAGCAGGAAAGTCATTGCCCGTCAATCAGTCGGATTACAAAGCATTGGAAGCCATGCAGTATGCATGCAGGTTCATTGTTTACGATAGGCAGGTGGAGCTATGGGAATGCCCCGAAGTATGCAGACTGAGCGAGAGCTAGTCACAAAGCATACGCGGCGGCAGAATTCTGGCCAGAATGGGAAAAGCTCGCGAAGTGGTTCCAACCACGCAGCGATGGACCAGACATTCTCTGACCAACACACACATCGTGTCCCTCGGGCTTCTTGCCGTACAATTCCGTATCACAGAAAACCTCAGTTTTCATGCACTTCATGCAGAAAACATTCAATTCACCAGCCCGGCTGCACGGCTGGCTGGCGGGCTGGTGAGGCAGGCAGGGGTGCATGCACAAGCCCCTGCATGGAGTGCGCTGGTGTAAGCGGGCTAAAGCATGGCACATGAGCACCCACCAGACCACCTCAACCCCCACCCACCATGTACAGCACCAGCACTAGCGCCACCGCACAGCCCTCCATAATCAGCAGCGCCAGCTGCACTGAGTTGACCTGCACGCGCATGTGAACGACCGGCGGCGCATGTGGGTAAGGCGACGACATGATTATAGCGATGGAATGACTGATGGGTCAAAGCATTTGCATGTTGCAGCAGATGGCATGGAGATGCCGCCACAACGCAAAACGACACAAATGCGTAGTACGGTAGGGCTTGTGCATGACGTGCTCGTGCAGCATGTGCCTCAACATGCAACACTTGGTAATTCAGCATGCCTGCATGTCGGTGTTGCCACCTTCCTATTCTTTTCAACATGGAGCAAATGATGAACCCATGACTGACTTTGCATCACTAGGAGCGTGTATGTATGTCTGCGCAAGAGCGTCTGCTGGCAGATGGCAGGGGGCACAGCAGGCCGCCACACGCGCACACTTGCCTTCTGAGATGCGCTCATCGCGGTGCGCACCAGCGTCATTTGCATGTCGAAATAGCCGCTGCAGTGAGAAGGCACAGGTGCAGCAGGGCACCGCGTTGCCCAAACAGCGTAATGCAGTCAATGCACGCTGCATGCACCAGGACAAGGGTGAAGCTTGTGGTGAGAGCATATGAAACAACTCACTCAGGCACTCACTCAGGCAAGGCAAGGAACGCAGCAGCAACGGCAGCAGCATACGTTGAGGCAACCGTGTTGGCGCGCACACGCCACGCACACCCCACGCACGCCTCAGGACCCACTTGCTCATGTCAGCCATGGCGTTGGTGACAATGTAGCGATACCCATCAGTCCAGCTGATGCCCCCCAGGCCGTCGTACAGCCCGGCAGTGATGTACGCGCCATACGGCGAGGAGGCATTCAGCGGCGGGGAGGGCGTCACGGACGCCGCGGGCTGCAGGATGTGGCCTGCGCACATGAGTGCGCATCCGCATGAAGGGGAAGGCAGGACGCGTAATTTGCGCTGTGCAAGCACCACCCAATAGGTTGCAGCTGGTTCGATGGCAGGGAACGAGGTTGCGGTGTACAAGACAACGCTGCAGTTGACGGCCAGCACGGCCAGCTGGCCCTCGTTGCGGCAAAGCCATCAATCACGCTGGGGGGGGGTGCACCAGCAGCCACAGCATCCTTCCCACTTCTGCAGCAAGCGTCTCGACATCACCAATGACTGCAGCTAAGATATGCGATGGGATTTCTGCATGTGCTGTTCACTTCCTGTCTCTGCTACGCCTCATGCACACACCCGCTTCCATGCGTCACCCCGATTGGCTGATCACCTGCTGCCCCTGATGTCACCAGGCCCTCCCACGCCTGGTTGGTCAGCGAGTACAGCGGGCCGGCGCCGCTGGACTTAGCCAGCGCCACCAGGCTGGTGGTGTTGGAGCCGTCAGCCACGCCGTACTCGGTCAGCAGCGCAGCGCTGGTGGTGGTGTGCGCCAGCTCAGCAGCGGCAATGGCTGCGGCGGCGGCATACTCCTGTGAACAGCACCGCAACACAACGCACAGCAGCATCAGCAGCAGCATTCGGTCATAGACGGGATGTGCTGCCAAAGCCAGCAGCGCTGCTTGTCATCCCGGCACACACTGCCCCTTGTCAGCCGCCCCCCCCACCCCCCTCCCGCTCAGGCTTCTCCCGCTGCTAGCCATGCTCACCTTGGCTCTGTGCTGCAGATCCTGCGCCGCATACACGAGCTGCAGCACCATGCTGATGAGCGACACCTTGCCAGTCTCAATACGCGGAGGGTCCACGCTGCGCACAGCACACGCACGCACGCATGTGCACCGGCAAGAGGCCAAGACATTAAGACACAAAGCAACCAGCAGTGTGGTGAGTGGCATGCAGCCAGGCGCTCGGTGCCTTGTCCATTTCAACATGCCAAACAGCGGCACGGTCGTCGCAGCCGCAGCTGGCGCCCGCAGCTGCATTTGCTGCAGCACACGAGGAGCAGCAACTTGCTCTGGTGGTCCCTTGGTCCACATCTGGGCAGAGCATGGGCCGTTGCGCTGACACGCTCCTGATGTACCACATGAGGAGCAGCTCAGGGCCCCTGCCCTGCCCTCCCCTCCGGCCGCTGGCCTGCTGCAGCCCCCTCCTGCCTCCCTCCCTGCCCCCCAGCAGACAACCCCCCACCTGTAGAAGCGCGTCTCGTGCCGCGACGGGTAGTTCCACACATGCATGAGGTTGCTGCGGTCGTACGCATCCCCGGGCGCCACAGAGCCCTGGCCGTACCCTGCACAACACACATGAACACACGACACATGCATTGGTGGCGGCGCACTCAGCAGTTCACGGCAGTTTCATGGACGGATGGTTGTGGCCATCAGCAGGAAGCACCAACCCAACAATGCAGTACAGTCCAGTGATTGATTGACTTTACATCACACCTACAGGGCTGTGCCCAGCCATTGCAATGCCCGCGTATGTCAAAAGTACCGTGCATAAGCACTCATAAGTTGTACAAGCAAGTTGACAGCGTGATGCAACACGGCACATTGCGGAGGAGCGGGGGGCATGCAGTGCGCACTGACAGTGGCACCGCGGTTGGTCACAGTTGAAGACATATCTCAACGGCAGCCGTCACGTGGGAGCAGCGTGAGTGTTCCTTGGACAACCCGTGTGTGCCTACCCAGGTTCAGAGCGCCAATCCCATTGATCCTTCCGCTAGTCTGTGCCACCCAGTCAGCCAGCCAGCCAGCCAGGTTCAACAGAGCATGTCAGGCACTGGATGTACTGTACTGTACTGCCAAAAGACACCCCGTGGTGTGCTTGCGTGTGTGTTTGGTGTGGCGATCCCGGAAGTGCATGTGGTTAGGATGAGAATGCAGCGCACGATTCTGTCATGTGCGTGGACCATGCCGACTTACGAAGGAAAATGTGTGTGCTGGTCGCATCGAATTTCGAGATGATGGCTTGGACTTCGGTCAAGATGGGGTCGATGTCCGCAGGTGTCATGAAGACGTAGGGGGTGGGGCCAAGAGGATACCGTGAGTGCAGCAGGTTGTCCACCTGCACAATGCCAATGTGCACACAGTGACCAACTCCGGCACACAGTAGGTTGTATGTAGGGCAGGGCAGGCGGGGCAGGGCAGGCGGGGAGGCCGCGCGGGTAGGTAGGGGCCAACGCGATGCTGGCGGCCACAAGCACGCGGACTCAGGTGCGGACTCGGCTGTCCCTCACCTGTGACCCTTCACCTCATCCACACCCCATTAACCTCCCCCTACCACCACCAACAACCCCGGGACGTTCCCTTGGGTCCTCACCAGCATGAACTGCAGCGCTATCTGGTTCATGCCGACCACGGCCTGGCAGGCGGCATCAAGGTTCCTCACAATCATCTCCTGCGTCAGTCAGGGCACCCATACACATCCAAACACTCATTCACATTGTACACACATACACACGCTGCACTCATGTGCACGCTCACTGCAGTGGGGTTGTGTAGTAGGCAGCTGGGCGTACGTGCATGGCATGCACACTGCCGGCATGTATATGCATGTACACAGCATGTACATGGAGGAGGGATGGTGACAACAGCATGCGTGCTGTAAGAGCGCACGAAGATTGTGCGCTTGCAGCAAAAGCTAATCAAGCAATGCATGCTCTCAACACTGACTGCACTCTTGCCCTCAGCCTGCACATCCAGACGTGCACGCAAGCACGCATGCGAGCACACATGCTCACCTGTCTGCGCAGCATCACAGACAATGCGATGAACGATCCCAGGTTGCTGATGACTTGCACGACATTCGCCAGCACAGCCTGCATACAGGTACGACACGCACATGGCGCATGCATGCATGGTCTCGGCTGTGCATTGCACACCCAGTACACGCCAGCTGGTGCGCGTGTTGGCAGGCAGGCTGGCAGGCCGGTCAGCAGGTGAGCAGGTGAGGTGGCGATGGTTGACGTAAGGCAATCCACAAACAAGCTTGGCCGATTGTTTTGGTGTCATACATGAACCTGTTTGTGGTTAAGTTTGATTGGTGATGCAGGTGATGTGATGTGATGTGATGTGATGTGATGCAGGTGATGTGATGTGATGTGATGTGATGGCTCAGCGGTACGTACGGTACATCAGCACACAAGGGCTGCGGAGGGAGGGGATGTGAGGACTGACGACCCCCCCAAGCGCTCCATGCACACCGGCCGGCGGGTGGCGTGCAGCGTGCAGAATGCAGAATGCGGGGCATCTGCCAGTAAGCCAAGCTGGCTGCTGCTGCGGCGGCGGCATGACGGAGGGATCCCTATCCCCTACCGTAATGGGCAGCGTTGAGATATGGAGTGGTGCACTTCCCCCCCCCGCCCCCCCCCCCACACACAAAAGGACCTGGCAGGGCACTCACTATAAGCTGATAAAGTCTTGGCCTGAAACAGCCTGAGAGTCACATGCGTTAGCGGCGGCAGCAGGCTCCCTCAGTCCCTCACCTGCCAGCGGAAGGCCAGCGCCGCTGCCTGCACCGCCGGCGACCCCAGGATGGCCGACAGCTTCTTGTAGCGCTTGCCACGCCTGCACCACCACCACGCGTAGGCACGACGCGCCGCAGGGCATGCATGAGGTGAGGTGAGGTGAGATGAGGTGAGGTGAGGTAAGGTGTGCGTACCAACTCGTGCAAGGCCTTGCGGTCAGGAGGTCGCTTGAACGGGCAACTAGGCTAAGTCAGGTTGACCTGCAGCCATCACCCAAGTCCAAAACTCGTACTGGTCGGGACATGCACGGTGGTGGTAACGGCCCTCCCGCCCCATGGCCCCTCCCTCTCTAGCTGATGCCTTGCATGCATGTCGTGAGCGGCTTCCTGGCTTGCAGGTGCTCGCTCCCGCTGATCACCCTCCCGCTGACCCCCCCTGCAGTGCTTTCCTCAGCGCCGCCACCTGCCTGTAGTCTGCGTGGTGGTTGCTGGCATTCAGCCCACGGTCCTCCACGCCGCCGCCGCCGCTGCCCTGGCTGCCTGCTTCATCACCTCCGCCCTCACCTCCGCCGCCGTGCACATCCGCCCCATGCTCTGTGGCCAGCAAGAACCACACCACACCACACCACCAGCAACGACAGCAAGCCAGCGTTGATCAGCACGAGGCAGGGTGTGAGGATGGGAGGGAGGCAGGGGTAAGGCCAGCGAAGGAAGGGACATGCACGGTAGGTAGGTATGGGGTGATGCAAGGAGGTGATGCATGCACATGAGTGAAGGCCAGGCACTATGCGCTCAGGTGCTTCGCGCAGGCTGCGCTGATGATGTCAATTGATGTGGCGCGGTGTGCCGCATCACCGCATGCCGCATGGTGCATATAGCAAATTCAGTGTGGATCAGTCCACCAAGCTCCTCATCCCTCACCATTGTCAGCGCCATCTGCGCTTGAAGCTGAGCCGGACATCGCATCGGCTGCCGCCTCTGGGTTAGCAGTAGACTTCTCAGCATCGTGCGTTGCGCTGTGCAAGGCCGCCCGCTTGCTGCCCACCGGGGCGATAAGTGGGGTGGCGGCGCCAGCGCCTGCGCCTGCGCCTGCGCCCGGCGCTGGCGGTGAGCGTGCGCGCGCCAGGCCAGCGCCTTTGGTGGGTCCCCCTGGCAGTGGCTGGCCGCCTGCTGCGCCGTCGCCGTCATCACTGCCTGCCGAGCCTGAGCCTGAACCTGAGCCTGCATCGGCCTCAGCATCGGGGGACACCATGGCCGGTGGTGGGCTCGCCTTCCCATAGCCAGCGCCTTGCTTGATGAGGCTGCCATTGATTCCATTGCCTGAGCCCAAGGTCACCCGCTGCCTCAGCGAATCTAGAGCTGCCTCGGCCGCCGCCTCAGCCACTGCCTCAGCCGCTGCCTCACCATCATCGCCTTCAGCAGCGGCCGCGGCCGCGGCAGCAGTAGTGGGCGCCGCGCCTTGGTGGCCTTGCGCCTGCAGCGCCTTGCTTGCGTTGCACAGCTTGATGAAGTACTGCAGGCTGGATGAGGCCGCGGGGCTCTCGCGCGCGGCGCTGCTGCTGCTGCGGTGTCGGTGCTGCGGCTGGTGCAGCGGCATCAGCGCATCCAGGTCAGCGGCGGCCATGGCCTCCTGCGCGCGCGCGTCACCCAGGTCAACGTGGGCGATGAGGCTGGCGGAGCGCATCCGCCCGTGGCTGATCCGCGGGTGCAGGTGCAACGGCGGCAGCTGGGGGCTCACAGGGAAATAGGAGGTGAGGAGCGATGGGATTGCGGCTGCTGCAGCACCAGGGCCTGCAGCGCCAGCAGAACCCTGCACAGAGGGCGGGCTGGCAAGGGCCGCCATCACACCACCCCCAGCAGTGCCGTGCAGGGCGCTGCTGCCGCTGCGCACCGCACCTGCGCCGGGGGCGTTGCTCATGACAGCAGCTGCAGCCGCCATGACGGCCAGCTGCTGCTGCAGCTGCAGCTGCTCCTGCTGGAAGACCTCCAAGGGGGGCAGCGGCAGGCGCAGGTCCAGCGCAGCCACCGCAACAGCCTTGGCAGCAGCAGACAGCGCCACGCCAGCGCTGGTAGCAAAGCTGCCATCGCCCTCATCCCCGTCAGCGTGTCCAGGCGCATGGCCCTGAGGGCTGCTGTGGTGCACCTGCTGCTGCTGCTGCTGCTGCTGGCCACCAGGCTGACGGCTGGGATGCGTGAGCTGGGCGGAGGAGGCATCCTGCAGCAGCGGCAGCGCGCCGCTTGATGCGCTTGGTGCGCCCGCTGCGCCGCCTCCTGCCGGTACATCGCCTGCGCCGACGCCGGCGGTGGTGGTGGTGGCGGTGGTGGTGGCGGCGATGGTGGTGGTGGTGGTGGTGGTGGCCCCAGGCGCAGCCAAGGTTCCGGCGGTGGCAGACATGACGGCGAGCCTGCTGGGGTTACGCGTGGGCGCCTTACGGCCCGCCATGCGCTGCAGCTGCTGGGGCTGCGGCTGTGAAGGCTTGACGGGGCTGTGCAGCGGCGTAGGTGCTGGCCATGCCGCGCTGCCGGGTGGTCCGCCGCCGCTGCCCACCGCCTCGCCGGCCTCAATGCCCTGCGCGCAGCAGCACAGCGGGCCACGCACAAGCAACGAATGCGTTCAGAACATTGGATAGGCATACAGCCTGTGCACAACAGAGTGATGGGCGGGGGGTGCAAGCCAATGCGTGCATGCATGCATGTGTGGGCCCGCTGGGCCAGCAAGTGTGTGGCGGTGTGGCAGTGTGTGGTAGTGCAGTGATTGATTGATGCTGGCAGCCACAATGCTGAGCATCACCATGATTAACAGCAGGCGGCAACTCCAGCAGCAGGCGGCACGACACGCGAAGCTCAGGCCAGCTCACCTCAGGGGACTCATCAGCGCCACCCTCAGCAGCGCCGCCACCCGCGCTCCATGCCAGCAAAGATGACGAGTTTGTTGCTGCGGCGGCGAGCGCGGCCACCAGCGCGCTGTCAGTGTGTGTAGACGCCAGCCCCAGCCCCTCCTCCTCGTCATGTGCTGCGCCTCCGCCTGCAGCCACCGCTGCTGCCGCCTGGCCCCTGCCGGGCCCTGGATATAGGCTGCCGTGGTAGGCCTGTGCGGGTGGCGCGGTCGACATGTTGGGGTGCGGCTGTGTGGGCGGAGCGTCGAGCAGCTGCTGCTGCTGCTGCTGCTGCTGGGCTGCCGCCCTCATGGTGGCCGCGCTGCTGGCGGTGGGGGTGCATGGCGCCAGGTCGTGGCCGCGGCGCGTGCTGCGCTTGTGGTCGAGGTGCTGCACGATGAGCGGCGCCAGCATGGCCACGATGGCGTCCCGCCACGGCGCCCGGCTGGGCTGGTTGAGCTTAAGCACCAGCAGGTACCTACGCGCCATGCCACACAGCACGGGGGGTGGAGGGGGTGCACATCATACGCTAGCCAGCTGTGTGCGTAGCTGGCGGTGGGAGGTGGGTATCAGCGTGGGGGACGGGACTTCGTGGTTTAACAGTTGAGAAGCACAGGGCAGAGGAGCCAATGCAGCCAGGCATTGGCGCTCCGTCACAAGAGATCAATTGTTCATTGCTTTGCTCCCTGTGCGTGTCGTGTTCATGGCCCTGGTCCATGCCGATGTTGTGCATCCCCCCGCCCCGCGCACCACGCGTTCAGTGTTGGCCTGTTGCTGCCTGTTTGCTTGAATCGCACCTGCGAGAGTCTCCTGTCCACATCTGAGGGGAGTGTCGGCCTCGGCTAGAAGGCTCCAAATGTAAAAATCTTAAATCTAAATCCGCGCACCCGCTCACCCCCCCTCAGAACCTGTCTGCCACTCGCCTGTCAGGGCCCCCTCCCTCCTTGGAGACAGCCTGCAGGCGCAGCGCCAGCGGGGCACCGTCCACGTGGCGGCCCGGCACCTCCACCGTGCCGCTCACCAGCTGTGATGGTAGCGGTAGTGGTGGTGGTAGCAGCAGTAGTGGTGGCGATAGTGGTAGGCGGGCACGCGTGGAGGACATGAGTAAGGTGATGGATGAGTAATGAGTGAGAAGGCAGCATCAGGAAGGGTGGCAGAGATGGCGTCAGCCACAACGGGTGAAACCAAGCACTCAAGGCAGCGTCGTTCGTTGTATCGTGTTATCGTGTAATGGGATGAGCTCATGTACTGCATGTACTGCATGAGGGAGCATGGCAGCAGCAGGAGTGGAGTGGAGTGGAGTGGAGTGGGGGCACGCCATCAAGAGTGGCGAAATGCAGGTCCATCCGTCAAGTGCTTCCAGCCTTCCAGGGCTTAACGCTGCGGCCGCCGCACCTTGCGCGCCTGCGTGCTGCTGGTCTTGAGCGCGGCCTTCTTGACGGACTTGTTGGCGAAGAGCTCGCTGAGCCGCCCAGACGCCTGCGCAGAGGCCGGCAGGCCCATCAGCGCCGCCACAGGCGCCTTCACCAGCGCCGAGCTGGGCAGCCCGAACATCAGGCCTGAGCAGCAAGGCGCGCGCAGGCAGTAAGGCAGGCAGGCACGTATACCACACCACACGAGTAGCGTCTGAGCGGCAGCTTGACAATGACCCTCATGAGTGGTCCAACACCAGCACCAGCCCCCGACCAATGCGTGTCATGCTGGCCAGCAGGACTGGCACGTAGCTGGCCTCCCTGGAGGTATAAGTCAGCATGCACATAGGTGTGAGGATGCAGCGCAGAGCCAAGACCCGCCCAGCAGCACCAAGCCAAGGAGTGTGAAGCCTGATGACGTGGCCGCAACAACTGTCCTTTGTACTTAGCTGGTGCCGCAGAAGTCAGTGCAACCGGTGCATGCATGCAACCGCTTGCTGCTCACCAACGGGCGACAGCTCCTCGTACATGAGCGCCACCACGGTGCCGGCGCCGTCCACCTCCACCACGCTGTTGAGCATGTCGGACCGCCACAGCGTCACGCGCAGCCGCATGGGCCCGCCGGGGTTGGTGCTGTTCATGGGCGTGCGTGTCGAGGGCGCATGCGTGGCCTTGTTGCCCGCAGCAATGCCTGCTGACAGCGTGATGAGCTCATCACCAGCACCGGCATCACCACCCCGGCTGTGCTGCTGCTGCTGACGGGGTCGTCCCGATGGGCGCCGGGAGCTGCCGTACATGCTGCCGATCTCGGTGCCGCTGAACGACAGCGTGTCGTCACCACCCTCACTGTCCTCGCCGCCCTCGTCATTGGCGCCGCTGGCCAGAGCGCGCTGCCTGTAGGACACATCGTGATGCAGCTCGGCTAGCTCGTGCTCCCCCGCAGATGAGGCGTAGTTGCCCTCACACGGCGGCGGCATGCCAAACCGCCCGCTGTCGCACGCAAACAAGCGGGGGTGAGCAACGCAATGCACACAATCAGTCAATGGTTGATCAGCATGTTTCTCCTGCTGACTCCTGCTGACTCCTGCTGACTCCTGCTGACCTCCTGCTGGACAGTGCCCATGCCTATGCCTGTGCCCTGTGGTCATACATTCTCCCCCGGGCCACACCACAACCCGACCCTGCCTGGCAACCCTGTTGCCTGCTGCTGCACATGCGGCACCTTCATACGGCTGATGGCGTGATGCAACGAGCCGTAGTATGTGTGGTGCAGTGGAGTGGCGCGGTGCGGTGTGGTGGTGCAGTGGAGCAGAGTTGTGTGGTGCGGTGGTGGAGTGATGAGTGAGGAGGCCTACTGCTTGTACTGGCTGCACCGCCTGACACCTGCACCGGCAGCGCTCACATCTGGCCCGCATGGCAATCTCACCTGGCGGACCGTGGCGCCTCCTTGAGGTGGTGAAGCGCGTTGCGCCAGCGTGACTGCGCCTTGTTCATGGGGGGCTGCGGCATGCTGTCGCTCCGGGGGGGGTCCCACTGGGAGTGACTGCCCGTTGCAGAGTTGCCAGTCATCTGCGTATGCGTGGCATGTGCATAAGTGGCGTGAGTTCAGCGGCGCAAGCGGAGGGCTAAGCAGGCAAGGTAGGAGGCGCCGGGCAGCCCACGCTGTCAGACGATCCTACCGTACCGCCACACAACTAGCGGAGTGCAGGTACAAGTGACGAAGAATGCCGGCCTACACACATGGCTATCAGTGAGAGCCCCATACCGTAACATGTTCAGCCGATATGGTGGTTGAACAGGTGAGGTGAGGGTGAGGGTGCAGCAGCCAAACTTCTGGACCGCACACGAACAAGGTTGACAGAGTTGTGTGGACGAATGCCGCACCTTGCGCGTGCCATCCCAAGAGGCCGAATGGTCACCGTCCATGCCCTGCATGGCGCCAGAAGTCGCTCCAGGGAAGGAGGGTCTGAGGCCAGGCGGGGTGGCGGTGCCTGAGCCTGAGCGTGATGCCCGGCCGCTGCCGGTCAAGCCCATCACCGTGCGCAGGAACCTCGCTGCGACGGCCATGCCCTTGAGCTCGCTGCCTGCGCCTGCGCCTGCGCCCGCGCCCGGGTCGATGGGACTGAGTGCTCCAAAGGAGCCACCTGGCTGGCCAGATGCGCTTCTGCTGCTGCCGGGTGAGTGCTGCTGCTGCTGCTGTGCCTGCTCCCCCGCTGCGACCACGCCAGCTGGTGGGCCTCCACGCGTCAAGCTGTTGGCCCTGCTGCTACTGCTGCCCTGGGGAGCGCCCGCCACCAGCGCGCCCGCTGGCGCTGTGGGCATGCGCTGGAACAGGCTGCGCAGGCGGCGTGCGCTGGTGGTGCTGCTGGAGCTGCTGGCATGCAGGCGGGGAGTGGCAGCAGCATCGCCGTCCCTGGAGTCTGATAGAGCATGGCCAGCACGTGAGGGTGCATGAAGGCCGGTGGCGGTGGCGGGCGGTGTGCCTGGCGCAATGGTGTCGGCACCGTAAGCGCTCTGCGCGGCGGATGTGGTGCGTACCATTGCCATGGCCTTGTTGCTAACAGCTGCGCCGTTTACCCCGTCGGCCCCATAGAAGTCGGCATCCAAACCCACGTCGCTCAGCTGGCCGCCGCTGTTGCCAAACATGCCACCAGGCGCGAGCTGGCTCTTGCTGCGGACGCTGCCAGCGGGCGATGATGGCATGAAGGACAGCAGCGGCAGGGCGGAGGGGGCTCTGGGGGATCCGGGGAGCGGCAGCGGTGGAAGCGGCAGAGTCTGTCCGGCGGAATTGTTTGCGCTAGGAGGTGCGAGCGTGCTCACGCCGTCCGCACCTGACATTGCGGGATTGGGTGACGCGGCGCGTGACGTCAAGAGCGACTCGTTGCGGAGGTTGATGTTTGAGCCTGACAGGTTGCCCATGGTCCACGTGCTGCGCGATCCCTTGAGGTCCTCATCAGCACGACCAGAAGGCTCACGCCGGGGTGCGTCCGCCGCCTCGTACTGGTGCGTCATGCCGCTGAGGCCAGCGGACCCGCCGCCCGGGGCGCCGCCGCTGTTGCGCGTCATGGCGGTGTAAGGCAGGAAGCCGGCGGCGCGCGCTGCCGCCCTGGCCATGGACACGCCTGGCGCGTTGGCCTCTGCCTCACTCCTGGGCTCCACCTCCACCTGCACCAGCATGGTGTGCCAGCATAGCATAAATGCCAGGCATCAAGCACACAAGTACGTGTTCTACAGGTCGGGCGTGCGGCATATCACCGGCTTGTGCACAGCAGCATGAGGCGACGCGTGTAGTGATAGTAATAGTAGGGGCACACATGCGACAGTGCCACGTCCTTGCAGCGCAATCAACCCTATGTCGGAGCAATTTGAGCTCGTCCATATGTCCTAAGGACTTCATATGTCCTGAGGACTTCATATGTCCTAAGGACTACTTCATGGACGCGCCACGTCTGCCGCTGCGTGTAGCAACATGCACCTGAACCATGCATGGCGCACCGCCCCTGCCCCCCCCCCAAGCCCCCGCCCTGCCGTTCATTGTCACGCCGCTGTCACCCCTCTCTCTCTCACCTGCAGGATGGCTGCGTGCGTCTGCTGCTTGAGCAGCGCCGCCTTCATGGCGCCCAGCGAGCCGTACTCCTTGGGCGCCAGCGGGGGCGTCACCGCCACGCGCCACGACGCGCCGTCCATTGCAATGGACTGGTGGGTAGGTAGGTGGCCGCATGGGATGCGCAACCAGGCAACACACACAGCATGCCAACGTTTTAAAGTCGTCAATCCAGGCAGGTGAGTGTGTGCTTCGCAAGGCAAGCAGGGTGATGAGTGGCACAATTGCACATCATGTGCGCCATGCAGCTGGGGTGCAAGCGTCGCCCGACGCATCACACGAGCAAGCAACGTGCACGCACACACGAATGGCAGCGCACGGAGGGCTGTATGTCATGTATGTCATGGTCTCATGGTCTCATGCACGATGCTCGTGCAAGCGGGCGCGCTCGGTGCTGCTGCCGCGTACAGTAGGTGCGGCGTGTGTGTGTGTGTACACCGCAGCATGCAGGGCTCACCTGTGTCGCCATCAGCACCAACAGGTCTGCCACCGATACAGAGCTGTCAGGCCTGTCGGCGTCACCATGTACTGCTGCTGCTGGCTCCACACCAGCAGTGCCACTGCCAGGCACCGCATCCGCGGGTGCTTGTGTTGCAGCGGCGGTGCCAGCGCCCACCACGTTTAGGGCGCTTCCGTTCGTGCCGCTTACTGTGTTGCTGCCAACGGCCCCTTTTTGTGCGCCCGTGTTGCTGGCGGCGCCGCGTGCAAAGGCCGCGGCTGCCGGCTCCGGGCTGAGCGCCGCGATGCAGTGGGAGATGCATTTGCCTAGCATGAGCTGAGGCCTGAACCCAAACAGCGCCTGGGGGCTGTCGCTGACCTGCCAGCAGCAGCAGCATGAGGTGAACAAGAAGAGGTTACAGCTGCTGCAGCAAAAGTGCAATAGCGGCTGATATGCCATGTGCTGCGGCACTGGCTCGTGACCATACGACTGCTCGCGAATTGTGTGAGTCGTTATTAGCAG
The DNA here is from genome assembly GCA_001662385.1 of Chlamydomonas asymmetrica. Taxonomy (NCBI): domain Eukaryota; kingdom Viridiplantae; phylum Chlorophyta; class Chlorophyceae; order Chlamydomonadales; family Chlamydomonadaceae; genus Chlamydomonas; species Chlamydomonas asymmetrica. The sequence goes on along the minus strand of BDDA01000316.1, from coordinate 31,725 downwards.
CAGCAGTCATTGTACGCAGCACAGCGTCCGTCACGCCTTGTTGAGCGATCCCTCCCTGGCTCAACCTGGGCTGAATGGCCCATGGCGCGAACTTCTGCAAGTCATATTAAAGTCAGCCTCGCGGCATGATCAACTCTCCTGCTTACCTCCAGCACCATGCCGGTCTGAGCATCAACCACACAGCTCAGACACCGCTCCGCACGCGCCTGCGTGCCACGCGCACGCATGCACACAGCACCAACGCACAGAAGTGTCAGAGCTATCCGGAGCTATCACAGGCAGGCCCAGCTACCATGCGCATGGCAGCAGCACACTGCAACGCCTGCTGGCCAGAGGATTGCTTTGGCCTAGGAAGCTGACATTGCTGCTGTAGCAGCGGTGGCGGGCTTTAGCCGCAGTATGCGGGGCGGACACAACGGCAGACAATGCAGGGGCGCGCCGCACTGTGCAGCCTGTGTTGCATGCAACGTGCCAACAGGGCCTGCACACAGGCCAGTGGCCCCAGTTGAGTTGAAAGGGTGCTTGAGGTACCAATACCAGTGCGGCGCTGCGCTGCTGCAGCATGCGCCTGACACACTCATCGCTGCCGTCCGCTGCTGTGCCACCCACACCCACACACCTACATTCGCACTCAGCGCAGTCACGTTGCCATCGTCAGGTGCAGTTCTATCCTCATACACATACACACTGCATGGCCCCACGAGAACCAAACCTTCCCTTGTGAAACCAACACACTCACGCCTACCTACCTGCTGCGGCGACGACTGCGCCACCGACACCACGTGCTTCATCTCTCCCGTCTCGTCGGTCGACTTGATGCTCAGCCTGGCAGTGAGGAGGCAGCAGCAGACGCAGCTGACTCAGCCAACTCAGCCAGGGCTCACGAGACTGTTCACTCACTCCCTCGCGGCCATACTTAGCACTGCCTGGATGAATAAGGGCAGAGCTCGTGCCGACGCTCACAGAGCAGGTGGGCACACGCCTGCCTGCATGGCTGGACCCAAGTACCCGCTCTGGTGATAATGCATGATGTGGAAACGTTGCCTGTATGTGTGGCACATGCACATCCGTGTTGGGTGTAGCAGCCTACACGCGCACCTGTAGTAGCCTTGCGCCTTGGGTGTGGTGCCCAGCAGCATGGTGATGCCAGAGCGACAGCTGGCGGGAGGAAACCCTGTGGTGTGGTGTTGCGCAGGGACCAATCAACGCCACGTCTTGGCATGGAACATCAAGGCGGGTGTTGATGTGCTGATTAAAGTTATGGGATGGCTACTTGGCTGTAAAGGCAAGCAAGTGACAACGCGCGCTGCCATCCACTGAGCGCAGCTGGTGTGCGCGCGACTCACCACAGGCAGAGCTGTATTGCATCGTCGAGAGCACTGAGCCCCCCAGACAGCCCCCATGCATCACGCAAGCACAGTGTGTATGCGCGAGTGCTAGCGTCCCACCTGGCGCAGTCATGTTGCCAAGGACACGCATCGGGCCCCTGCAGCCCTGTTGCTGCTGCTGGTGTGCTGCTGCTGGCGTGGTGGCACTGTGGCCCGACTGCATCCCAGCAGGAGAGGTCCGCATGTTGATTGACTGCGCCCCAGCGCCTCCATAGCCGCCTGTGATGCTGCCGTAGCGCCCTCCGGTCGCCCCCCCCGCCCCCGCCGCGTTGGCAGCCACAATCGACATGGCGGGCGCCGTGGTGGTGGTGATGATGGTTTCCTTGAACCATGGCGAGTTGGTGTGCAGCTGTGACCAGGGCTGCGGCAGGATGTCGGTGATGCTGCAGCCCTTCAGCGCGGAGGGGCTGGAGCCCAGCACGGTGGCCAGGTCAAACGTCAAGTACCTGCGCCCCACCAGCGCCAGCCAGCAGGTGTGATGCAGCAGGAGTGAGCTACGGCAGGTGGGCGTCAGCCTGACGGCCGCATGCACTACATGCACATGTGACCACCCACGCTGAGGTGAGGGCGCGTAGGCAGTGAGGCTGAGTACCGGAGGTGCGTGCGGGCGTGCGTGCGTGGGGATCACGCAACAGCCGCAGCACGGCAGCGCCTCCTGCATGGGCCCAGCGTTGCAGCCCGCGTGCTCGTGAGACAGCTATCAACATAATACATTGCACACTTGCACCAGGCGTGTACTCACTCAATGTGGCCCTTCTCGTCCGCCAGGATGAGGTTGCCGCCCGTCTGTATGCGCTTGATCACTCCGCGGACCAGCCCTTGCGCGCCAGTGCCCGACACATACAGCGTCAGCGACACCTGCGCAGCACAGCACAGCACAGCACAGCAAAACACAGCTCCAGTCCAGTACTACCGCCGCCACTGCAAGAGGCTATGCCATGCCGGCAGCTCGCTACGGCTAGGGAAGCTCGGATGGGGTGGCCCAGGTGAGGATGAGCCTGGCAGGCGGAGGCAGTGTGGAAGGGCCAGCCCGGCAGGTGAGCAAGGCTCCCAGCACATCTCAACACTTCCACAGGCGAGCACGTGCGTTGCTGGCATGAAATCATGCAGCAAACATGGTACACTAACTCGCGTACATACATGTGACGGCGCAAGCGCTGGAGCCTCACGTGACAGTAAGCGTGTTAGCACTTGGCCAGCGGACCACGCGAGCCTGCAGGCTGCCCCTGGCCCCCTTACTCCCCCCCTTACTCCTCTTCCCCCCCTCCCGCCCCTGCCCCCCCCTCACCTCCACAGGGTCAGCGTACTTGTGCGACAGCAGCATGCTGGTCTGATGCACGCCGCCTGCGTCGATAACGGAGCGATCACTGTCCTTGAACTTCTCAAGCAGCCTGCATAGCACCAGCATGGGGAGGGGGATTGACAAATCAGATGAGAGGCAATGATTGAATTCCGGAGGGACAGCTGCCACTCTTGCCGCGATGCATGAGCCGGTTGACGGAGCATTGCATGCGTGTCAGCCTGGCGCTCAATTTGTCTTGATTGCCATCCATGCTTGTCCCGCCACCCACTGTGCAAGCACCCGGGTGAGATGCAATTGGAAACAGCATCAGAGGTGTAAACACAAACCACACCGACACGTGCATGCTGAATGGTTCTGCATCGGTACGGTGAAGTGCGCGTTGACTCACGCGGTGCACTCTCCATCGTCTTGCGGCATGAAGTCGCGCAGGTGTGCGCCTATGCAGTCGTCAATGGTGAAGCCGAACCAGTCCACGAAGGTCTGATCCACGGCGGCCAGCGTGCCGGTGGTGAGGAAGTAGATGTGCGCGTGGTCCTTGCCCTGGCTCACGGGCTGCAGCGCAAGAGGTGGGGTGGGGGGGGGCATGATAGCAAGCGGTCCACGCGGGAGCCATACGCATACACACACACACACAGACCTCAACACCTTGACACCTTCCTTTGGTGTGCCTAGCCCGGCACACACACAGCGCCGCACATCTGCTGAAGGGTAGGGTGTTGTTCGGGCTGCAGTGTGTGCCATATGTTGCGTGGACAAGCAGGATGCGTTGCGCCTCGCGCACAGTAGCACAGCACGACACGGTGTGGATGATGCAGCAGGAGCGTAGGACTCATATGTGCCCCACCAGCCATCCCGGCACTAGTGTTGCGCATACGGACCGGGCGCAGCCCGGGGCCTGGGGCCTGCTGGCGCACTGCGCGCGCAGGTATGCTCAAGCGTGTGTCAGGCGTGCACCAGGCAGGAAGGTGGTGAGAGGCCGGCGGGCCGGCCACGCTCCCTCACCTCCAGCACCCCCATGAAAGTGCTGTCCTCCGAGTTGGTGCCTGAGACCTTGGTCACGGCCAGGCGCATGTTGATGACGTAGCGGTCCTTGTGCAGCGCCGGCAGC
>BDDA01000316.1:1477-16918 GCA_001662385.1 Chlamydomonas asymmetrica | reverse complement strand
GGGGGGGGGGGGGGGGGGGGGGGGGGGGGGGTATATACCCCCCCCGACCTGGTAGGCAGGCCCCCCGCGCATACTAGTACAGTACCGTATTATACGGTCGTGTAGTACAGGCGTATGGACATTTATTCACTTGCATTGATCACGCGGCAGGCAGGGGCAGCAAGACTCACTCTCGGGGCGATGTAGTCATCGGTATTTCCGATGGCTGTGACCATCTTCCACAGCCTGAGTGCAAGCACCAGGAGTACCAGTGGCACCAGAGTGTGAGCCAAGACGCGTGTGTGTGGACACAGCAGGCCGAGACCGAGGGCTCGTACACGGCGTGGTGGTGGTGGTGGGGGGGGACAATCAGGGCACAGCGCGGAAGACCACGCACGCTGCCTGGAAGGTTCAGAGCCGGCCCCACATTCACAGCCTTGCTTGCTGGGGCCTGACTGTGGCGGCACATGCTGTGGCTTCACCGCAGCGGCGATGAGGGCAGCAGTACCGCGGCGACATGATTGCGACATGCAAGCATGGCGCACTGCTGGCGGGCATACCGCACGTCACAGAGGTGTGTTCCGGAGCCGTGGCTGCTGCCGCCCTACCTGCACCGCGCACCACACACGCGGACCTTCCCTTCCCTTGCCTTGGCATTCACCTACGGTAGTCCACCGCCCCTGTACGTGCTTACCAAAGGCGTTCGTTGACCTGCCAGCCATACTTGCTGGGGTAGAAGATGAGGCTGAACAGCTGGATGAAGTCCACCGCAAACTTGAGCACGAAGAAGCTCAGACCTGCGATGCGCGCCCCAGCAGCAGCAGCAGCAGCAGCAGCAGCAGCAGCAGCAGTGTTGTGCGGGGGGGCGCTGAGGCTGTATGTAGGCCCATAGCGATATAGATCAGCGTGTCAGCGTATGTCCTACATGATGTTGCACACGCGGCAAGCACGCAGATAGAGTTTTAATGGAGTACGGCAGCGCTTAACGTATGGATCAGGTTTTTCTGCAGAGCCATTCTGTGCTTGGAACAGCAGGGGTGTGGCATCAGTGGGATCGTTCATAGTGGCCGGGGTTGATCCAGGGTGGATCTGGATGCGGATCGACCATGCGTTCACCACCTCTACAGCATGGGCCAAACCTTGCTGCTTGCGTGGCGAACATGTCCAGGTGTGCCACAATGTGCGCCCGCACGCAACTGACTGGCGTGCCCCAGCAGTGATGTGACATGACGTTCACAACAGCATATGACGGTTTGGTTGCCATATTGACCGGTCTGGTGGTCGACAGCCTTACAGCATTGCCCAGGCTGTACAACCACATGCATGCTGCATGCTGGCACATGGACAGAGAAGAGTAGACATAGAGAAGGCCATACTCCAGGACAGGGCTACCGCAGGACATGTACTGCAACCCTGCTGTGCTGGTCTCCTTCATTCATCCTTATGCTCTGTGAGGCATTGCAGACCTCCCTCTGCTGCCTCTCACTCAGCTGCTCACCGTTGTTCAGCTTCTCCTTGACGATGGTGTACAGCACACCGAAAACTCCTGCAGCGAGGTTGGACGAGCTGTCCAGCAGGTCGGTGCCACTGGCCTCAGCCTCAAGCCTGCGCAGGCACATGGTGAGCAGTAAGCAGGTGTTGTGGTGAGGTGAGGGACGCACAGTGACAGGGCCGCAGCTGGAGGGACCGTTTGAACAAGTCACACTGCCCTGGTGAGGCAATCAACGTGCTAACCCTGGAAGAGGTGCAGTGCACACAAAGGGCCAGCCTTGCATTCTGCTTGCTTGAGGATTATTGGAGCCCTGCCTCCTTGTAACCTTTGTCTAGCACCTAAGCAAAAAGTGCTACTGTGCTAGGGAATGCAGGCAGCCACTGTGCGCAAAGACCTGTGATTCAGACAGCCACTGCCCTTGCAGTTCAGTGAAACAACATGGGCCAGATTTACCAGCGCTCTATGATGCGCTTCAATAACTAGGAAGCAGAATGTTGGTTGCGCCATGACAATCAGTGCAAGCGCATGACACCCAAAACAAGGGGCGTATCCAGTGACCCTGTGGCCGTCGTCATCAATACCCTTGATTGCTATCCACAGCACAAGCTTGCATCTGGGTACATCCCTGTGGTGCACCTCACCCGCACCCTAGCCCTGGCCAACCGCACTTCACCCAGCGCCATGGAAAGCGCTGTTGGGCACAGGTTCCTCACTTGGTGCACCACAAAGCATTTTGTATCCTTGAGCCCGCACATTATTGTCATCGGATACCACAGGCCCCGACAGTGATCAATTTAAGCCTGACGTTTTGGGTTGGACAGCGCCGAGCACGGCTGCGTCGGATGCTCAGGACCAAACACCCCCCATGACTGCAGCTGACGGATGTTTCTAGAGAGTATGAAGGAGGCGATGTTGTCACGTGTTGTAATTGACAAGTACAAGCTGACTTTTGGCTTGCCGCTTGACCTACACGCCGATGTTTGTTCGGAAGAAGGGGTGTTCGGCTTACTTGTCGAGAGAGCTCGGAGCGCTTCCTGCGGACGAGGTGCTCCTTACACTCCTGGGTGCTTCTGACGAACGTGGCATCTTGCCGTCAGGCCAAAGCTCTGAGCCTGGCCTTGGTCAGCGTAGTCAGCGTGCGTGTCTCCCCATCAACTCCCCGCGCGCGTCTCCCTGTGCAGGTCCATTAATTCGAGAAAGATAAGGAATTCAACTTCTAGCAGAGCGCGTAAACGTGTGTTCTATCGTAGCTCTGGTCACTTCCTAGCTTTTGCTGTGAGGAGAAGAGCAGCCACTTCTGTGACCAAAGGCCCTGCTCAAGAAACAAGCGTCGGTTATTCAGAATTCGCTGCGATGTAGTAGCGTATTCGGTTAGCACCAAGCGCACTTCAGAGACGCTTCACGATTGCTGCTTAAACCCTGCAAGCAGGTGTCCGTCAAACTTCGCCCTTGGATGCTCGGCCCTTCCATCTGAAAAATTAGAAAACTCTAGGCTACACGCAGGACCCAGGAGTATGTGCGACGGAATTTATATCATGGCAAAGCCTACACAGTAGGACAGAGGCTCGTTTACTTCACCTTTTGACACGACAGTGACGGCGCACAGCCTGGCACACAGCCTGGCAAACATGCTCCGTTGCACTCGCACCCGCAAAAGCTAGTGCGCAGCAAACTCATAAGTAAAATTTTGCATGCAAACACTCTCAACTATGGAGGTGGGTAAGCGCGCAGTCACTGACACGAGGGCATAAATTGACACAGGTCTGAACTTCAAATGTTGGTGTGGGAGCGCTTGCAGTGAATGCACGCACAAGCGGCAGGTTTCACTGCGCACCTGTAGCAAAATCGTGCAGTTCAGCATGCACAGAGCACAGCACACACGTGAGTAAGCTTACAAAAGGCCGGCCGCACGCAAGGCAGTGTCAGCTAGGTCTGGTCTGGGATGGATACCTTCTGGCTCGCTGCCCAAAGCCTCCTCGTGTCTCAGCCCTCTTAGCCTTACCTATCTATCTCTAGAGCAGGACACGTACATCTTGCATGCAGGACAATATGCTAGGTTGAAGCAACCCACGCAAAGTGCGTGAGACTGTAAATGTCACAGGCCTCCTTTACCGCCACCATACTCTATTCAATTTGGTTGAAACCGTTACCTGTGCGAGGAAGAGCGACTGGCAGATGGAGTGGAGGACTGGAGGGCATGGAGGCACGTGGTGCATGGCGATACTGGCGGCAGGTGGGTTCAGTTACTTTAGTACCAGCACGCTGTCGAGCAGTGAGCCGAAAGGCCTGCTGCGCCATGAGGACGTGGGTGTCCTCACATTGCCCTGTGCGCCACGCTGTTGAGTTTCCACTGTGCTGGGAATGTTGGTGCGCCTAGTGCGGATGACAGTCACGCAAGCGCTCACGCCGTTGCTGCCCCTGGTTGGCACACAGGTTGGCCCCTCATGGTGGATATACACACGTCATTTGGGACTTGGCGTGGTGTGGTGTGTGGTACGGTGAGGCGTGCGGGTACTGTGCATTTACTTTGTGTGCCGTACCAACGATGAACGCGCTGTGGCCATGTTGACGGCTGATGCCAATGGAAGTGTGGTGAGTCTCAAGAGTGTCAATGGACGGATTGACCATCCGCCCGGCATCAACACAGATGTGCTGACAGAGCTCACCCTGGGGTACACGCGTCAGGCGTTGAATCTTTGATATGTATCCACTGCACTTGGCTTGACGAGCTCAAGGCTTAGATCAGGGCACCCTTCAAATACTTATTGCACTAGCCCAGTCTCCTCCCAAAGAGGGCGTCAGCCCTGGCCACATTGCCCGCCGTACACTGAAATAATGTTCCCACTAGCTCGCCCGCCGCCTTTGCACACCTTCGTGCCAGATGCGCTGGCAATGGCACGCTGTTTGATAGACTTCTATCTGTGCCTGGCTTATTTCTTGCTGCGCAAAGGGTCGCTGGCTAGCTGTCCATTCTTCAAAGACAATCGCGGTGCCCAGGTGTGGACGTTCTCCCTGGCCACAACGCTCAGGCTTTGGGACGAGCCGCACTACCGGGACGTCAGCTTCGGAACAGACATACGAAAGAATTTGCAAAACCTGGCTATTCCCGGGACGGGGTTGGCGTTGAGCGTGCTGACATGCACGCGCATCGTTGGGGCAGCCTTCATCCTGCTTGCCTATCCGCTGTTAGCACTCCTGGCTGCAAACTACCAAGCTTGGCAAGGCAAGCCTTGCGTTGCGCGACTGGTGTTGCCGATCTGCCGTGGACACCAACTGTGCACACCAACTGCCCGTGCTTGCACGTTGATCCTGCAAACGCCTGGCTTACGCCAAAGCTACGAGCTGTGGATGCGTTTCTCAGCAAAGGCTTCTGCCCTCTGACTCAACTTTGCGCTCGCACCATTCCAAAACTTTGCAGGCCAGGGCCGACCATCGGTTTTGTTCAAGGAGTACCTCTTGGACCCCAACCACTGGTTTGCAGTGTGGCGCCTAAACTGTCTTGTCGTGGCCTACCACAGCTGGCTGGAGGGAGTTCTTCAGCCAGCTGTGCGAACCGCCAAGACCAAGGTGATGGTCAACGGCACAGCAGCAGCAAGGCAGCCTGAAGTAAACACAATATTGGAGCAGTATGGCATGGAAGACAAAGGCACCTTTCTCTTGCAAGGTACGTCTTTGGAGGACTGCGCTCCTATTCGCAGCTGCAGTGCGATGCGTGGCTGAACAGCTGCTGGACACATTTGTTACGGCAAGGCTGCGTGCCTGGGATGTGTGCAGCATCAATCGGCGTGGCACATTCAGCAGGATATGCACAGCAGGTTGAAGGACGCCGCCTTGTAGTGTTCTAAACGCACACGTGCGCTCGCCAACGTGCAGGCCACGCGCGCGGGCTCCCAGTAACACCCTTTCTGAGCGCCCAGCAGCTACCAGAACTGGTGGCCAAGCACAAGAGCATAGAAGGCGGTATGGGTATCCAATTCTTCAAAAACTTTGTCGCAGGGGGTGACTGGATCTTGCAGCCCAGGTAAGCAGTGGCACAAGCAGCGCGGCAGCGACCCGGGGGGGCAGGGGTGAGCTGGAGCACCATGTTGTGCCCAGTAATGGCTGACGCACGACTGAGCTCAGGAGGTGTAGGATGGCCTGGTGCGGTCCACGGTGCTTGTTGCCCCGCACTGCTGTGCTGCACACACATTATCTGGCCTTCTGCCAGGGCTTTCATGCCTGTGATGGTGAGGCCTGACATCAATTAAAGCCGTCAACCAATCAGCCAATCGCTGCCTGTTCTGCTGCCTATGCACACGTGCGCTCATGCATCGGATGCTTTGACCGCTGACGCTGCATGGCTGGTGTGCTGCTGCTCACCCGCCCGTTCACTTGCCTGCTGCCCCTCACCTGTCTGCCCCTCCCGCATCCCACACTGTCAGGCTGCGCAACAGCGACTTCCTGGCCCGCCTGCTGCCCCCCGGGGCGCCGCTGTCCACCCTGCGCATCATCACGGCCTCACGGGCATGGCTGGCGGCAGCGGGCCAGCAACCGCCACAGCAGCAGCAGCAGCAGCAGCAGGGGAGCAGCACAGCGCCTGCTGCATCAACGCAAGCTGACCATGCCAACGGCGAGGTTGCAGACTGCCAGTCTGGCACGCCCAGCAGCAGCAGCAGCACAGGGGATGGCCCGGAAACGGCGGGAGGGGCTGCAGCGGGTGCAGGCGCAGGCGCCGGGGCTAGTGGCACGGGTGGCAGTGACGCTGCTGCGTCATCCTTCTCTGACCCAGCACAGCCGCAGCGACCGGCGGTGGGGCGGCGGCAGCAGGATCAGCAGGCACACATAGAGGTGCTGACCGTGGTGCTGCGCGCAGGCCGTGCAGGTAAGGTGCGCTGCGGGGGTGATGCTGGCTGGGCTTTTCATGCAATGCCGTAACGGCAGCTGTGCAAACCATGCCCTGGTTTGTGCCAGCGTTGCATGTCAGAATGCTGTGACAAAGGCGGCCATTCGTGCTGTCCATTTTCCCCAAAGACTTCTTTATTGGCACCAGGTCAGGCCAAAAGCCAGCATAAATCAAATTGTGCCTGTGTTGCGGCACACCCTTCGCACCGCCTGCGCTGCATGTGCACCGACCACATGCGTCGCGCCCCTCACCTGCCTCGCCCCTGTCTGTCTGTTTGCACACAGGCGCCGCTACGGACCACGAGTGCGTTGCGTTCAGCGTGGACGCGCGCACGGGCCTCATCATGCAGGTAGGGGGGGCGGCGGTGACTGGACTGGGCCTGGCGCATGTGGGGCGGCAACAAGTGCGATGATGTGTTGTTGCCCTGGGGAGACAAGCGGATAGGCAGATAGCTACCTGCTTGTAGTTTACAGTAGTTTACCTTTCCACCTTGCAGCTCATCTACATACTTCTCAGGCCTTGGCCTTGTGCGGAGGGGTTGGTAGGCGGCTTGCTGCCCACATGATGCTGAGCTTCGTTGCAGCTGTGCCGTATGATGTCATTGCCCTCCGTCATGCGGTGCACACCGTGAGTGTTGATCACATTGTTGCTGTGCTGTGCTGTGCTGTACTGTCCAGGGCACCTCCAACAGCCACTGGTACCGCCTGGGCCTCAGGCAGTACGCCGGGCGGCTGCCGCCCCCGGGGCCACCGAGGCGATTCGCACACCACCCGGACATGCCAGAGCCGCTGGCGGGTGAGCGGCCAGCGCCTGACTGGTGACTAGGGGTGGCCTTGCCTTGCCTTGCCTTGCCTTGCCTTGCACACGCGCAGCCAGCCAGCCAGCCAGCCTCTGCTGATTCCACCGATAGCGGGGGCGGGGGTTGAGCGCGCTGTTGCCGAATGCGTGCATACGTGGATTGAGCTGTGCCTGACATGGGAGGTGTGCGGGTCTGTGTGCACTTAGCGGCATGGCTCATCAGGTGCTAGCCAGCCAGGCGCCAGCAACTGGTATGTGCGGATGGCCTCGGCATTGCCGTTGAAGGGTCAAGAGGCTGCTGGTACAGTCAAGAGCGAATGGCTGGATTCAGTTGCGTGTGTGCCCTTAGTGTTGGCCATATCTTAGTCTGGGTGATACTTGTGGCGTGCTGGTACGCCAGCGTTGCCTTGGAGCTCATCAGTCATCACCATGGGCTGTGCCTGCGCCTGTGTGTCTGTCTCCTGATGCACCACACGGCCTGCCTGCACCTAAAGCGCTGCTGTATTCGACACGATAAGCCACACGGTGGGATGGTTGGTGGGGCTCGGCACAATAATTCCGCATGGAGCACACATACCACACGCGTGTATGTCGTGCTACTGGTCATCGCTGGTGCGTTCGTGCTGCTTGGCGCCTTCACTATTGATCACCACATGCGCTGTGCTGCGCTGGTCTGCAGGCCACCACACCATCCCGGACTTCCAGCGCGTCCTGCACACATGCACCTCCTCACACGCCGCGCTGCTGCCACAGGTAGGCCTGGCAGCGCAGCGCAGGGCAGTGCAGGGCGCCTCGGTGCCTCCTGCAGGCACCAGGGCTGATGTGCGGCTGTTGCGAGGGTGTAGCTGCGAGAGCACACAGGAGAAGGTGCAGGTCACTCGTGCTGTGATACGAGTTGACAGCATCCGTCCTTGCCTGGAAGCTGCGGTTTCAAATGGCTACGCCCTCGGTGTCTTGGGGTTTGTGACATGGCAGTCTGTGGCGTTTGGCAAAGCGTCAGTTCCGTTGTAGCGCAGCTCGATGTCGAGTGTGCCAGGGAAAGGTGCTGACTGTACCCCTGTGAGCACCACCCCTCACCTGTGGCGCTGCGCACCGCCACGGAACCCACAGCCACACATGCGATGGGACACACGCACACACGAGTACCAGCACCCCCACCAGGCAGATGTTCTCAGCGTTCTGCGCTGTGCCTGACAGCGTGAGAGCTATGTGCGTGCAAGCGAAGGAGGCGCGTCTGGGGAACAGCTGCACTGGGCAGCTTGATGCGGGCAGGTTGTCATATTGCCAGGCAGGGTTGCCAGTGACCCAGGTTGTCAGGGCTGCAGTGACACTCTAGTCGGGGGAGTCTGCCTGCACTGCACCGCACCGCACCCTGTGTCGCTGCTGCTGGGTTTGTGACTGTGCCCTGCCTGCTGGTATGTTGTGTGTTGGGTGTGTGCACTGCGCTGGCCTCAGGTGCCGCTGGTGGGGTGGGACGTGGCGCTGACGCCCTCCGGGCCGCTGCTGCTGGAACTCAACATCAGCTGCAACTTCTTCATGGGCACATACGACCGCCCGGCGTACCTGGCGTTCGTGTACGACATGCTCGTGGCGCTGCAGCGCGCAGAGGAGCAGCGCAAGCTAGCGCCCGCCCAGCAGCAGCAGCAGCAGCAGGCGGGCGCCGCGCGCAGCGCCAGCACCACACACAACGCCAAAAAGGACTGACAGGCCGCTACGATAGCGCAGCTTGGTCGCCTTATACCTGAAGACTGCGCCTGTTGGCGCCTGTTGGCGCCTGCAGCGTTGTGTCACTGCGGTCATGACGGATGTTGTCACGCCCAGACGCACTGATACCGTCCTCGCTTGACGCATTGTCTTATTGACCTCCGTTGCTGATTGCTATCGATGCCAGTTGCCACAACAGCTACCGCTACACACGGGGGGCGTATGGTGTCATGTGATGTGATGTGCGTCCCCCTCATAATGCGCCTCTCTGCCTCGCCTGCCGCCTGCTGCCCTCTGGCTCTGGGCCCCAACACACTTGCTGCTGGTGCCGCCACAGGCCCGCACACAGGCAGACGTCACAGTGAGCGAGCTCGTTAGGAAAGCAGTGACCATCCCCTGGCTCATGATACACAGAGATGCTGACAGCAACACAGCCAGCGTTGCAAACCTCAAAAGTGTTGTACTTGCATCTGGGTAGTGAAACAATCCTGTGTGGCCAAACGTCAGCCGGTGAGGTTCAGGACGTCGCTGAATCCCACAATCATTCATGCATAGGCAAAGCAACATCTGATCAACCATCACATGCTAAGAATATCGGTCCACTGCCAACAGCTGCACTACAGTGTGTAACATTGAGAGGTGGTGAGCGGAGCAACGGCGGGAGAAACGAGACCAGGCAGTGCAGGATGCTGAATCGTGCCTGATAAATGTTTGTAAACAGGGTGATAACCTGGGTGATGACAGGAATGCTTGAAAGCAAGCACAACGCAACGAGGTCAACTGCAGCAAGCACCTCGAGCCACATTACTTTGAAGCTGCATGCATTCATGGAACACAATACCTTAAACATGCAAATAGTTTATCAGTTTTGGTTAAGCATGCCGTAGCTGCCACATGTGCTGATGCGCCCCAGCCGTCTCAATACACCCTGCATACTACAACGTACAGGGGAGCAGCCCCACAGGTTCAGCCATGCAAGTGCGTCATGACGCGGTGTCAGACACCAAACAGCCGCAGGATCTTGAACGCCAGCAGCGCCAGCGTCACCAGCACCACAATCAGCACGAATATGCACAGCCCGCCGCGCCAGTGGCTAGACTGGCGCATCACCTGCGGAACGGCAGTGGTGCCAGTGAGGGCGGCAGGCATGGCGCCATGGCACATATGCGTCATCATCACTGATATGGCCAACGGCGCACACACACGCAACTGCACACTGCATGGCCCCACGGGAAGCAAATAATCCTAGCACACAATGGGAGCACAGTGGTAAGTGGCTGAGAAAGGGAGAGCGCCAAACCCACAACACAACATGAGCTGCTGCACGCCATCACCCACAAGACCAGCCAGGGCTGTGGAACGAGGCGCTATGCATACACACGCACGCGACATGTGAGGGTGCCCCTGCCCTGCCGTGAACAGTGTGGTGCCCTGCTCCTCCTGCTCCCTCCTCCTCCTCCTCCCCCATCATGCCTCGCTGACGCTTGCGGTGTTGGATCTACCCACTGCCCGGCGCCCACTGCACTGCTCTGCCCTGCCCCCACCTTCTTGACGCGCAACGTGGCCGCCTTGAGCCTGCTGTGCGTGACATCCACCTCCTCGTCAAGCTCGTCAAGCAGACGCGTCTGAACGGCACACAGCACAAGCAGCACAAAGTGAAACCGGGCAGCCAGGTGAGCAAGGCGCACAGCAGCGCAGCGCAAAGGCCGGGTGCGCACTGTGCCGGGTGAGCAGCGGTCTGCTGAGCAGCAGGATGCAGCTGCTGCACTACCGGCGGCACGATGCAGCCCAACACGGCTCGCAGGTGTGGGGTCAGCGAGCCCCATCACGCGCCTGCCGTACACCGCACACCACAGCAGCAATGCCAGACCACCCCGCCCGGTGCAGGCGTGCATGACTGCATGCGGTGGTGGGGTGCGTGGCGGCCTCAGCGAGGTGCACACGTGTAGCCCGGGGGGCGCATGCTTAGCCCCCTCTGTACGTGCATGCATGCACCCCTAGGCCTACCTGCAGGTCGACCTCCTCATTGATGGCGCGCGCCATGTGCTTGGTGGACACGACCGCCTTCTCCATGTCCTCCAGCTCAGCATCCTGGCTGGCCATGATCTGCAGGCAGGGGGTAGGCCTGTTGGCATCATCAGGCAGTCCTGGCATGCCGCAAGGCGACAGGGGAAGAGGCAGGCGGCATGACTGGGCTGCATACACAGAGGTTCACAGCAGGCAGTTGCCGAGGTGGCAAGGGGCAGCACACCACACCCCAACGCGCCTGACACCAGGCGACTCGGCAAGCGCATGACAGCGAGTGAGTGAGTGAGTGAGTGAGTGAGTGAGTGAGGCCCAGGCGGCCAAGCGAAGGCGCATCGGAGCGCCGGCCTGCTAGCGGCGCAGCCCGTTGTGCGCCAGCGCCAGCGCCAGCGCCAGCGTATGCCAGGCTGGTAAGGGCGATACGAGAACCCGCTGCATGTGCCACCCTGCCCAATGGCCTGCACCACCGTTCGTATGCACAGGCACTTCATGCGCACGTGCGCATGCGCTGCCTGGGTTGCCAGCGCAGGCCTGCACCTGCCCCTGCGCCTGCCCCTGCACCTGCCTGCGACTGCAGCGCCAGCAGCCCCCGCGCGTCAAGCTCTGCAGTCGCCTCCGTCTCACGCGGGGGCCCTCCACTGCCTCCCGCACCACCGCCAGCGCCCTGCAGCAGCGTGTCCCTGCCAGCGCCAGGTACAGGTACAGGTACCGCGCCAGGCGCAGCAGCAGCAGCAGCAGCAGCAGCAGCAGCAGCAGCAACCACACCGCTCACACCATCAACACCAGCGGGAGGGGGAGCGGGAGTAGCGCGTCGGTGTGCCCATGCTTGTACGCGATGCAAAAGTGCCGAATCAGCGAACATGAGCAAGCGGGTAAAAGCACACGTAAGGTATGTTCTGCGATACGCTTCCCGCAACAACAATCGTCTCGACGCCCCAGCAGCGCATGCACGCAGCGCACACGGCATGTGGCTAGACGTCCCCCGAAGAGCCGACGGCCTCTCACGCGCACAATACAAGCATGTGATGGGCATGGCATTCCACTGCACGCGGCGCACTGCAGGCATGCAGCGTACGCAACGCACAGGTGCACCCAGGCCAGGATGCAGCGGCAGCTGGCTGCCGTAGCTGCAGGTGTGCGGCTGGGGCGCCACGCACATGTGCAAGCAGCAGCGGGGCCACATGGGCTTAGGCTGCAGCTGCAGAGGCAGCGGCGGCGGCAGTGAGCCGCACGCGCACGCACGTGCCCTCACCTGTCGCTGGCGCCGGGTGCGTGGCGTTTGAGCGCCGCCTGCATGGCCTCACGCCTTGCGCGCAGCTCACCGACCTGATCACGCCGCCGGTTGCGCTCCGCTTCAGAGCTGTGGCGGTCAGGCGAGACACGTGACACGTGACGCGTGAGAGGTGAGCCGTGCGGTGGCACAGGCCAGGGACGCTTTATGTGTGTGTGTGTGTGTGTGTATGGGAGGGCTGGCAAGGAGCTCGGAGGGAGGGGGGGTGGATGACACGGCTCTTGTCACGTGTTTTACTGCAACGTGCTGTGCAAGGCACCAGGGGAAATAGAAATACGGTATTTGATGCGTGGTACAGTCCTGACGCCAGCTAGCGCGCAGGCCCGCCTGTGCCGCAGCGTGACGCACCAACAGCAAGCTCACAGCGCACTCACAGTGCACTCAGTGCGTCCTGCGAATCCAGCTGCCTGGCCAGCTTATCTAGCTGCACCCCAAGCGTCCCAATTTTCTTCCGCGCTGCAGCTGACAAGCGTGACGCTTCGGGGGAGGCCCCTGGGAAGCGTGTGTTGCGCTCCTGAACATAGCCACAGCGTCATATAATGGAGGTTTGTCGGGCGTGTCGGGAATAACAGCACACACACAAAGTGTAAGCAGAGCGCAGCACAACGCAGCAACTTGGTTGAGGCGCAACCCTTGCACGACGAAGGTGACCAACTGGACGCAGTTAGGGACTGCTGGGTGAAACAATTACCTGAATGAGCTGCACAACCTCCTGAGCCAGGGCTTTGCAGCTTTCAAACTCTGTCACCCATGAGTCTGCATCGACCCGAAAGCCTGCAGGGATCGATACGCAATCAGTGTATGCGCTGTGGCACGTACCAGCAAATTTTGGTACGCTGCATGGCTGTGCGATGATGGTTTACAGTTGGTTATGGGCGTTAGCAGCAACAGCAACACAGGCGAGAATATCTGTGCATAAACCAATGCGCGTTGAGTGTCGGCAGAAGCTGCTCACCCAGAAACACACCTGACCAAACAGTTGGTGTATCGCAACACTTTGCGATTTGCATTCGTGGCGCTCTCATGCATAACTTTGCAAATATGCAAAACAAGCACGGCCTTGTAGTCACTCAAGACCTTCACACCTGACGGCATCGCGCCTCCCGGATGTCAAACGTCCTTGCAACAACCCAACAGCGTCCGAGACAGTCCTGACCAACTTGGACTCCACACTGTCCCTGTCGATCCTTTCCTGTGAGGTTGCGCCTGCTGTACGAGAAAGTTGCGTTGGATACTGTGAGCGACGAGAGTAGAAAAGCTACACATACAACACAACAGGCAACGCACACAAGTATTGTTGGTGAAGACGGTGGTGAAGATACAATATGGATGTCTTGATCAGGGTTCTGTGTGCGAACAAATGGTGTGCTCCAGAACCACTGGATACCACGGCCATTCGTGCAAGAACATGACGGCGATTGTACCTTGGGAATCATCAGACGCCTCACAATCGAACTGCACAAACTACAATTACTGGCAGCTTGCAGTCAGCACTTGAGGCAAGGATGTCGCATGGTGGACGTGCAGGGGCAAACGGCTGGGGAGCGACATACACCAGGCAGGGTGAGGTGAGGCGTGCGCCTCAAGTTGCGAAATGTCTGCGGTACAAGCCATGTCTGTGGAGCCGGCGATATCGTGTGTGTGTATCGTTGTGTGGTTGGCGCCACCACCACCACCAAGATATAGGCACGCACGCGCGCGCACACGCACACGCACACGCACACGCACACGCACACGGCCTCCTGTGTTCCGCGAACCCCCATCACAACAGTTAACCACCCACAAACAAGGAGGCCGAGCATCAAGCGCCGGACACCCGCACTATGCCGCGCAGGCGCCTATCAGCCATCGTCCCGTCTGTTGTCGCCAAGTGTCAGGCGAGGGCGTGCCGCCGCCTGCCAGCAGGGCAGTAGGCAAGTCGCTCAGGGGCGCACAGCCTGGCGCGAATGCGGCAGCAGTAGCAGCCACAGCGACCATCCAATAGCCTCATCAGGCAACGCTGCTACCACACGCCTGCCGCCTCCTGCCGCCTTACCCGCTCACCACGTGCCACCCTGCGGCCGCTCAAGCTGTGTGTAGGTGTAGGTGTAGGTGCAGGTGGAGCCCGGGGAGGCAAGCAATGGCAGTGGGCAGGGAGGGAGGGCAGGAGTGAGTGCGGGGCGAGCAAGCTCGTAGTCACAGGACGCTACATTGCCAACAGCGGTCACTGACGCCTCCCACGCCCCCAGCCACCCACCTGCCAGACTTCACACGCCGACAGCATGTTGAAGAACTCGCCCGCTGTCCTGTCGCGCATGGCGGCCACCAGCCGGCTGCGCACCCTCACCTGCACGCGCCACCACCACCGCCCCAACCACCACCGCCGCCGTCACCACCAGCCCACGCTCACAGACTGGGACACACGGACGTAACGCGCGCTTGCTGCGCTCGCCATGTGCCACATACGTAGGCCAGGGAGGAACACAACCGCGGCAGCAGCGGCAGAGAATACTGCCTGTCACCTCGGCTGGCATAGCAACGCTTGACATGCAGTGCAGTGCACAACCCGTGATGAGGCAAGCCCACACGTGCAGTCACGCGCAAGGTGCCGCTGCCGGCATGGCAGTATGCGCGCAGGTAGGGCAGTATGCGCGCAGGTAGGGCTGCGCCATGCAAGATGACTGCCCTCCGTCTCATGACAGCTAGCCAACGAGCCAGCGGCGCCATTCTTGTCATGCATGCGCCTACACAGCCTAAACAGCCTGTACACAGCCTATACAGCGCCGGCACCTGCACCCACCCACCACAGCGCGCAGTGAGTCCACCGACACCAGCTGCGTCTCTGCGTGCGCCCACTCCGCCGCGCTGCCCAGCGCCCGGCTGACGCCAACCTTCACCAGGCTGCGCTGTGCCTGCGCCACCGCCGCCGCGCCCTCCAGACTGCTGCCGCCACCGGGCTGGCGGGACGCGCCGTCCTCCACCACCACCAGGTAGCAGGCACACACCGCCTCACCAAAGATGACGTCCACTGCATCCAGCCGGGGCTGCTGTACGCCTGCCATGCTTTGCCCAGCCTGACCGGTCACGCCGTCAGCAGCAGCAGCAGCCGCAACAGCCCGGAGCAAGAAGGGCTGTCCTGTGTCTTGCAGGCCCCCCTGCAGTGGTGCCTGAAGCTGCTGCAGGCTGGCGGCCAGGCCGGCGTCAGCCTGCAGCGGCAGCGGTGCAGGTGCCAGGCTGGCAAAGCGCGCGGTGCGGCCGCGGACCTGGTCTATGAGGCGGCGCAGCTTGCGC
>BDDA01000315.1:37075-113000 GCA_001662385.1 Chlamydomonas asymmetrica | reverse complement strand
GGGGGGGCGAGGGGGACGAGGGCGGGGACGGCGTGACAGGTAAGCGACTAGGTGAGGGTTTCTTCCACCTGCTGGGTGCGGCTGGCATGCAGCCATGTGATCTCAAAGGGCTGGCTTTTAACAGTTCAGTGCAGTTTGCGTCGGCAAGTGCGCACTAAAGGGGGAGTTCCATGCATGCCAGCGGTTGGCAATCCAGGCTCAAGTTTAAGTTTTTACACTTAGGAGCTCCTGGGCAAGGCAAACACGGCTTCTTCAACGAGGACGTGGAAGTTGTGACGTTCGCAGGAGCAGGCCAACTAGCAAGCACAGCATCAATACATAACTACTGGCAATCCACCCGCACTTGCCACATGCGCAATACGGGTGAAGCGTGCGAATGCTCGCTGTAGTAAGTGCCCGATACATGTCGTCAACACCAGCCGGCATGGATGGATGACTCAAGAAGGATGCCGGTTCAGGTCGTGGGGACACGGGTGCATGTGTCTGTAGACCCCACAATAGGAAGTTCAGTGCGCCAATTGCATTGCGCGCTGTTAATGGCACGCAAGGTTGGCGCTAATGGCATGCAAAGTTGCTTGCACGCCGGTGCTGCTGGCGCGGTACATGCGCATCCACGCATGCATAATAGCATCATGACAAGCGATGTACTGGATAGTGGTGGGTGGGTGAGGGGATCGCAGATGGGTAAGCGAGCGAGTGTTCAACCAGGGAGAGTTGCTGCTTGGGCATTGCTGTGCAGTGGCGGTATGGTGGGGACGGCGATGCGAATAGCCGTGGCAGTGTGCAATGCTGGGAGGATGCATGCCAAAAGGTGTGTGCGCCACATGCGGATCGGTGCTGGCCTACGCGGAGGGATCGCTGACGATTCATTGGATGCCATCGTTCGCTCGCTATGCAAGTACATATCATATAATCATTATATCAACATATGTATTGTTGCGCTGCCTTGTTCAGGGCACAATCCAATTCAAGCTTCCAGGTAACACGCTGCATACAACATGCATAATGTGCATAGCAATACAACTGCAACGCTGTCGGCAAGGGGAATGAAAAAAAGTGAGATCAGTGCACCCAGTACGGTACCGCGAACCAGATTGTGCCATAATCCGCAGCTAAAGGCCAGCAGCACTAGGTGTGGACCCTGCAGTTGCTTGGAGCGCCGTCGGTGTGCAGGCATCCAATTTTGCATGCGTTGCCTTGGCGGTCTTTGAATTGCGGCGGCTAAGCCGCTGCCATCGTCGGTTCACGGTGAAACTCTCAAATTCGTCACATTCGCCAACTACGGTGTTTTTCTCGAGTGGATTACACTTCTGTCGCAGTGCGGGCAGGGTCATCCTACTGTTGCCAAGTCAACTGGTTGATCTGCGGTGGTCGAGCGAGCCTAGTGCGTAGGAATGGGAGGGTACGCGATGCGGTTGCCGCCGTCGCTGGCCGTCGTAGCGGAAGGCTGCATGGTTGGCTCACTGCATGTCGTTGCCAAGCAACGAACGGCCGTGGAGGCGGAGAGCGGCACACTCAAGCTGTGGTGCAGCACCCGGCTCCCCCAGGTGTGACGGACGCCCCTCCCAAAGCTCGGGCGCTGCAATGATTGATCATCACAAAAGAATCATCACAATTAAAATCTGGTTGCCATTCGTCATATGGTCATGGGGTGTGTATTGCGGATCTCTCAAGCAAGGTCCAGAGCAGTATTGCTTACACTCTTCTATGCCTTGTGTTCTATGACTTCTATCACAACTCCTCCTACAGTCCTGGCCACAATACAAGCTGCAAGGTCAAGTGTGCACAACAGCCAAGGAATGCATCACTAATGATGCACGAGACGGACGGACGTACACGGCAGCACAGGAATAACAACACAGAGCTGCGAAGGCTTACCTGCAAGACCTGCACAGGCAGTGACGTTCCTTTGGAGACACAGCCACTGTGACGTTCGTCCCTGTCACAGGCTGGGCGCTGACCGGGGCGCTCATCAAGCTTGCCAGCTGGGGAAGCGGCTCGCTGACCCCAGGGCTGGTGCTGCTTTTGGTGGAAGGCCCTGTGATCAGCGCCGTGAGCTCGCTGAGCAAGCCCCTGCACTCATCGCGCTGGTGATGTGCCTCGTGCTTCCTGTCCGCCGCTGTGACGACCAACGTCACTGCGTCCGCGTGAACGCGCGAGGGCAGGCACGCGAGGTCAGCTGAATACTGAGGGTGCGAATGCCCACTCTGCAGAAGTCGTGGGGACTTGCAAATCAACAGAACGCGGCTCCCTTACCATAGATTTGGGCCTTTCGCACGGCCTCGCCCAGGCGTTGCATCAGGCATGGCGTCTCGCCCTGATCAACATCCTCCCAGGCACCGCCAGCTGGCAGAGAGATGTCTTGAATGCGTTTGAAGTGTTGTGTAGCCCCAAGCTGAGCGGCCCCAAGCTGTTGCGGCCTCCTACGCTGCGCCAACGTTTCGTTGGCCATCTGAAAACAGTGCAGGACAACGCGCACAGGGTCTCTGCTAACGTTACAGACAAGTATCCAACACCCGCTGCCTAAGTGCTTGGCCACGCGTGCGTTGCTTGCACCCACCGCAAGGACTTTCTGACGCACGCAGCGCTCGGCCGCGGGGAAATCGCGGGTGTCGTTCCTAAGCGCCTCCGCTTTCATTTCCAAGATTTCCAGGGCTCTCTCATAGTCCTCCCAAAGTTTATCTGCCTCCTTCAAAGTCCGTTTCGCTGTCACAATGTGTATGATGAGCTTGATGATGATGGAGAGCAACGAACACGAAGCGTCGGCGATTTGGAATGGGTCCATTGGCCTGCACAAGCAAATGGCACCAAGCGTTTCAACAAACAATGCCAACAAGCTTGTAGAACAGCTCAGGACAGTGTGCTGCAGAGGTTCCCAGGCCCAGTGGCCTTGTCGTCCGCTCGCCCAGGCGAGTGCGCATAAACCGCGCTGGTCGAATGCTTCTTGGGCACTGCTGCTCATGCTTATGCAATGCAGGCACTGCCTCTCATACTAAAACAGTGGCAGAGGCGGATGGCCATGAAGCTCGTGGGGCGAGGCGGAGCGTGGCACGTGTTTCCCCACTCCCCTGGCATATGGGGAAACAAATGCGGGGCCAGGAGGCTCGTGTGCAGACTCACCCCTGGCGTAGTGTGGTTGTTCTGCTGTGGTAAGGTGAAAGGCACCTGAACTGGTGAGTTTTTGCTTTAAGCTGGCTGCCTGTGCTCTCGCGCAGGCAGCTTGGGAAGGATTGTTAGCGCGTGACTCGCTTGGTTGAAGCAGGTCAGTATGTTGTGGTTGGGCTGCTGTGGTGTTGGGAAGGGGCTGTGTGCAGCTATGAATACATCCACAAGCTTCAGTTGCAGCTGTACTGATGCAGACAATGTCCCAAAAACAGGCTCACAGGTACAGGAATGCACCCTTAAAATGCACCAATGCGTCCGTTCAGTTTAATTTGCAGGCAAGGCGCCGACACAAGCAGGGCTGATAACTCATTTCGTTGCTTCACACATACACGCTTCTGTACCCGATGAGCCCATAGCAGTCGCGGACACTGCTTCACAATGGCCGCACTGGTGTGTCGCCTTCCAAACAGCAGTGTTGTCGGGGCAACTTGCGACGCAGTCTCTGGCACAGTACTCGTCACCATCAAGGGGGATGGCGTCGTAACTTACTCGGCGCACGAACAGGTGAGCTTCTCCGCTCTGTGCAAAGTAGTCGACGGCTGGAAATGTCCAGTCCTTCACGATGTGCTCAGAGGGTTGGCTGGTAGGTGGGCCTTTGCGAGCGCACCAAGTATTTTGTTTTGACATTGCAGAAGCGTCTGACTAGTTATCCTCTGGGCACACAAGGGGTGGAGCTCCAGACAGCGGCAGCAACCTGTGGCGGCGTGCTCGCCGTCGTGCTCCGCGACTCAACTTCAACAGCAGGTTCCGAGTCCCTGGTCACCACCAGGCAGGGAGATGCAGCCTTCAAAACCCTATCCTCTGCTTCTTCCAGGGTTTCTTTATCTGCGGCGTGCCACAGCTGTCACATCCTTGCGGACGGCGGCGATGCCGCCAAGCAGACGGCAAGTGGGCGTGCAGCAGCAGACGCGAATGCCACCACATGCTCTGCAGTGGTGCTACACGGTGGTCGTGTAGGCTATGTTGCACCCGAGCCCGCCACTCAGGAGCTGAACTTGCTTGCAGCGCCTCAGCACGCGTCGGCAGCGTCGCACACCTTGGCAGCATCGCTTGGGTCCTGCCTTGTTGTTGTGACGCAGCAGGCCCCAGGCTTAGAAGCGCATCTGCACGTCTATCAGCTATCAAGATCGGCTGTCAGCGGTGGGACTCCCTCCGTAGTGGCCGCAGGGACGCGTGTTGTGTCCACCCCTGCGGCGCGGGCTGCTGTCACGCACGTGACGCTCAGTCCCACGTACGCGCTCCTTCAGTGGTCCAGTGGAACTGCTACAGTCGTTCGTGGCCTTTCAGCTTATCCTGGTGCAGCTAGCAGCAGGCTCCAACAGCTTTCACAGCCCCTGCACTTGCCGGTTGTGGACGGCGCATCGCAAGCGTCCACATCCGCTGCGACTGCGGAGGCCCCAGGGCGCAAGCGCAAGGGTGCTCCAACCAGCAATGGCAACACAACATCTGCGCCTCTCAGGTTTCTGTGCGCCGCAGTCGATGAGGGGCAGTTCGTCGTGCTCGATTTTGATGCGGCTGCTGGAAACGCGCAAGTCGCGTATACGCTGCATGACGCGCAGTTTGGCTGCCCACTGAACTCAGGGACTGTGGATATTGACGCTCCACTCCTATCCTTGGATGTGCGCCGCTGTGGTGTGTTGGCGCCACTGCTGGCGACTGGCGAGCTCGTGGTTCGTTTGGAGGGTGCGGTGTTTGTGCTGCCGTTGCCCACAAAACCGGTGACGTTGCTATCCCTTGTTGCCAAGCTAGCAATAACAGCCAGCCTGCAGCAACCGCAGCAGCCGCTGGCGGAAGCAGGGCAGAGCAAACCCGCCTCGATCGCAAGCACGCTGCTGGCATCAGTGCCCGCTCCGACGCAGCTAGCGCCGTCCCTGCTGACACCCCCCGCCTCCTCCTGTGCGCTCCCCACGACAGCACCTGGTGGATTGCCCGCTGGTGCTGGCGCCCCCGCTGCAGCAGCCGAAACCTCCGAACTTGAAGACGACCTGGTTCTGGCTGCAGTGCCCACCAGCGACGTCGTGCGCCCCGACTCCGACATTGCTCGTGAGCTCATCTCACAGCTGCAAGGCCAGCCCGCCTCCTCCTCCGCCTCTCCTCCTCTACCAGCCACTCTCGCTTCAAACCTTCCACCGCAGAAGGGAGCGTTCATAGCTCCCAAGCAGGTGTTGGACTCGGCGGTTTCCTACGTGTGCGGGTGCCGGCAGCAGGGGATGTCCTTCCCGCCTCTGCTCGTGACGCTTTGTGTGAGGCAGCTAGTGGCGGCGCAGTCCTGGACGCAGCTCGAGACTCTGCTCTCTGCACTGGACGCGGGCGGCGTCAGCGGCTGTGCGTGGCTGCTGGCGGCGCTGGCGGAGGCTCAGCGGTACGCGTTGCTGCCGCTGGCGGCGACGCGCCTGGATGACGTGCCCGCGTCCGCGCTGGTGGCGGCGCTCAAGGTGCTGCTGGCGCCGACGACGCGCGCCAACGTGGAGGCCAGGAAGGCCGCCCACCAGCGCATGAGGTGAGACGCGAAGGCAAAGCAAACCAAAGGACCACACCGGGTGGCGAAATCACAGCGCTGACCAGTGTCGAGACGGACAGCTGTACGTTGTCGCGCTTGGCGTGCATGTGGGTGCATGAGTGATTGATCGATTTAATGATCACCCTCGGTTTTCTTGTTGGCTGGACACAAGCGCTGCAACGCCAAGTGCATGGATGTGTGTGTAGGCACTGACTGCGTTCAAGTTGGCTACCGCACGCTTGCGATTGTCGCTGGTGTGTGTGTTACGCCTGCAGGTCCACTGCAGAGGCGCTCATCAGCCGTGCAGAGTCAGCCGCCGCCCCTGCCGCCAACAGCAACGCCGCCGCCGCCGCCGCCAGCAGCTCGTACTACGCCTCCAACGCGCTGCCGCTGGCGCAGTGCGCCGCCGCCGCGGTGGACGGCTTCACGTACCGCGAGGCGCCGCTGCACGCGCTGCTGGCCATGTCGATCGACGGCGCGGCGCTCCAGGGGGCGCTGAGGGCGCTCACCGCTGACGAGGTGGGCGCGCTGCTGGCATACCTCGCCAAGTGGACCGTCAAGTATGGGCGCGAGCTGGGCGATGCGGCGGCCGGCGTGGTGCTGCCTCTGGAGCTGTTCTTCCCCACACAGCTGCAGGTAAGGAGAAGATTGATTACAGGAGGTCTAGCCAGGGGCTCAGCCTGTATGGTATGTGTTAGTGGTGCACACAGCTGCAGGTACTTGTAACCCCGAACATGCGCATGCGAGTTGCGGGTACGCGCACCCGCATGATGTGTGCTGCACGAGCGCGGATGCAGACGTGCACTGCTTGTCTGTGAGCAATGTACGCATTAGTACGGCTTGGAGGTGTTGCGGTGTGCCAGCATGCAGCCTGCAGTGCATATGGGGCTCAACACTCTGTGTTGTGGCACACATGGTATGCCTCGTGAACCATTACGGCATGCACAAATCTCAACGGCAAGTGCGAATCGTTCATGTTGGCGAGATGAAAGTCATGATGGTGCACTCCATGTGGGCCACCAGCATGCATGCACTGGCATGGTGTGGGGGGTTCGCCGGTGATGCTTTCTATTTCACAGTTTGTCCGATGCTGCTGCGCACACGCTGTGCAGCAGTGCAAGACGACAACTATACGTACTTCTGAGGCGATGACACCCACACACACATGCAAGGCATTCGTCACGACAACCATTCAGCAAGGCAACCTGACACTCCACACAATCGCATGCAGGTGCCATGCATGCACAGGGCCAACAGTGAAGAGTGCACACGCGCAAGGCCATGATAGCCCCTCATGCTCAGCCAAATAGAGCTGGCACCATACATGCATGATCCTCTGCTGCCATGCACCTCGGCCTCCTGCGTGTGGGCCATGTGAGGCGCGCCTGATCCCTGGCGTGTGTGCATGTGTGGCGCTGCATGTCAGGTGCTGGAGTGGATCCGCGTGACGATTGACGCCAACCTGGGGCGCCTGCTGCTGGCGCGCACGCCGCTCCCCTCGCTGGACACGCTGCACAAGGCGCTCAGCCACCAGGTGTGGCGCCGTCTGCCATGAATGTGCAAGGCAACGGCAAGAGCAGCCCGACCTGCGATCACTGGCGGCATTGCACACATGCCGCCCTGCATGCCGCCTGCAAGCTGCTCATGTGGGTGTGTATGTGCTTGTGGCCGCGTGCAGGTGTCTGGCTCGCAGCAGCTGGTGGCGCTGCAGGGCGCGGCGGAGCACGTGGCGCAGCAGGCGCCGCTGCCCGGCCAGCACCTCGCGGTGGCCACGCAGTACACCGCAGAGCTGCTGGACCTGCGCACCCTGCCCCGACCCACAGCTCCACCACAGCAGCAGCAGCAGCCTGCAGGCCAGGGCCACCACCACCAGCACGCCCACCACGGCCCCGGCCAGCGCCATGCAGCGGCAGTGCACTGAGGCACGCGCAGACCGCCTGCCGTCGGCTTTCTGCTTCCATGACTCAGCTGCGTCCCTGCTTAGGTTTGTATGATCCAGACAGAACCTGCTTTTCAGTCACAGGCTGATGCTTCCAGGACAGTCCTCTCCAGTTCAGGCCTGTAATTGAAAATGCCTGTCACAACATCGCCGCACTCAACACCTCAGTGTGTCAAGCCTATCAATGCCTGGCAAGCCTGGGTCGACAACTTGGCTCTGTGAATGGTGCACAGCGAATGTCGTTTCATGCTGCAGTGTGCTGCTGCTAGCAGGAACGAAGCAGGGCAGGGCAATGACCAGCGGATCGATTATCCTTGGGCATGCATGTGACGTCAACTGCCTGCATGGCGTGATGCATGCAAGCGTGTAATACGCGGGGCGATGCCGCCACAGGCCATATAGTCACATTACTCATGGTGATGCTGCGGTACTGTAATTACTGTGCATGCGAAGCAGTGTCCGATGGGTCACTCAACACATTACAAGCATTGTTTTAGCCTGGAAGGCACCACCGGCAACCCAATCCACTTGTGGCCTGCAAAGACACCGGGTGGATGGCCTGGTGGACGGTCAATAAATCATTTTGTTGTCGTGAATGGCTTCACATGCAATTGTGTCAAGGTGTATTACTCAAGGCGTGGTATTTGCCAGCAATTTGCGCATTGAAATGACACGCTTGCCATATTGCCAGCAGTGAAGCACAAGTCAGATGTGCAGGAGTTGGCGAAATCATCTTGCAGCAGGCGCTCACCGTTCCACAAACACCCGTCAACTCAGCAGGCCGTGTGCCTTTGCGTGAGCGCCATTTGCAGAGGTGGCGATGGATGAGCTCAGCACCGCTTGTGCAGCTTGGTTCTGGCATCATCGCGTGTGCAGGCCATGACGATACCCCCGCCCACCCGCCCACCCGCCCACACCCAAACCCCCACCCACCCCTGACCCACCACCAGCCATAAGAGATTGTTGCGAGAGCCTACAAGGGCCGTTGGGCAATGTCCCTTTCACGCTCCCGTTCAGACCGGGTCCTGACTTCTGAGGACCAGTTCTGGTTTCTGAACTTCAGTGGAAGCCCTCAGCCCTCAGTCCGCCATCAAGGAGTCCAGTGCTCACGAGAGAGCGTAGCAGTGCGCGGCCACGGCAGGTGGTCAAACTTCTCCCGCCTGCGGCACCAAACAGCCAAAGCACCCTGTTCATCAGCACCAGTGAGCCCCAATGCGGGGTTGAGTGAAGCCGCTACAGACGTGCGCGTTGACGGCGCATACCTGAACTCACGCTAGCCAACTGTTGCATGCCGCGCAGCACCACGCAGACAAGCTAATAGGTTGCATGCCTGCATACCTGACGTGCAAAAGAGCAGAGCTGGGCTGATCCCAGCTGAACCGCGTATGCGCCAACAACAGCAGCACAAGCACGGTGGGTTTTATTAGGATTTCGTCACAGCTGAGACATGAGGCTTACTTTTTCGTCTGTTGACGAGCCAGGCCCGGCGCTGCTGCAGCAGCTGCGGACGCCCGGCGCTGCTCCGAAGCCATCATGGCCACCGCCTGTGTCAGCTCCGAAACCTTGGACTCGAGGGAGGACAGCTTGCTCGTCACATTCAGCGAGTCTGCGACTGCCAGCTCCTGAGGCATGTGCAATCGAGAGCATTTGCAGGACGCAGAGTTGAGTCAGCAAGGTGGCATGCACGGAAAGGGCGACACGGGCATGCTTGCTGCACCAGCATGCATGGTCAAGGCAGCAGGGCGCCTCACTTGTGCATACGGTATGCACAACTCGTGGCCCATCTGCACCTGCATGCAGGCCCGCCTGGTGCCATATGCCCTCCTCCTGCCTTGCACCTCAGCATGCAATTCCTGGATTCACCTAGAGCGCACTGCTGCAGGCAGAGCCGCCTGCGGGCCCTCCGTATCACAACACACAACAGTCACTCGCTCGCTCGCTCGCTCGCTCACTCACTGACGCATGCATTCATGCACGCGCAGTGGCATGCGTGGTGGGCTTTACACAGAGGCACGCTCACACGCACACACACGTGCCCCAGTGAGAAGAGGACAGCACGGTGCGCCCGGCCCATCGTTCTCACCCGGCCGCTGGGCTGCACGACTGGGGGAGAGGCCCGGTAGCTGTTAAGCAGTGCCATGATGGCCCGGTTGCGCTCCATGTTGGTGGTCAGCCCCGCGAGGCTGTCCGTCAGGCCATGCAGGTGGTCGCGAACCGCCTATCAACGCAAAGAAAGGCGGCACATGCTGGGTACGTCCTTGCCACGCACGTGTGTGGCACAGCTGAAGGGCTGCAACCGTTACGTGGCGGTGCACCGCACGCACCTCCACAGCGTCATGCTCGTTGCGCACACTCTCTATGAACTCCTCCTCTTTGCTGCCTAGAGTGTCGAGCCGCTGCTCTACAGCAGCCAGCTGCAACTGAAGGTCCTTGTAGGCTCCCACGGCTGAGGTGAACTTGCCCGCCTGCAGTTCACGCGAGCGCGTTGCATTGTCCTTCATTTGTGAGCTACACCAGCTCAGGAAAGTGGCAAAACAATGTGACACACAGAGAATGATGTCACTCCAGTAGTGCAGGCCTATGTCACGCACCAGTTGTTCATAGTCCTGTTGTTGCACGAAACCCTTCTTCAGGGAGCGAGGCGTCCGCACGCTAGGTCGCGCAGGGGGCTCCGGCTCCAAACCAAGCTTATCCGCAAACTCAATGTCGTACTCCGTCTGCCATGTTGACGTACCCTGTTGTGGAGCAAACAAAGACCAGGATGAAGTGAACAGTTCAAGAACTGGCGACTTGGTCACTGAACCAGCAGGAACCAGCAGGAAGCATGATGTGCGACGTACAAGCCTGGGGTCGCCAATTTGTAAGCTGCTGGACTGTGCGTGGATCGATTTGCGGACCATCTGTAAGGAAGCAACCGAGAATGGTCAGTGCGTCGGCACCTGAGCCTGCAGTTACTGCATGGCGTTGCACGCTGTTTTGGCACACCGTACACCCTGATATAAGCTTCAAGAACATACAAGATTCGTGCAAAAAGTCGATGTTGATGCTTTTGTTCGCTATGTGATGCGGGCGTCAGTTACTGGCGACGCCCCAGGCACGCTCGAATGCACAGCGAATGTTGAAGCACCAGAAAGCAGGATTTTAGCATTTCACGCTCTCATATAACGAACTCCAAGTGTCAACAGGCTGCAGTTATGTGTTGTGAGAACAACAACTGTGAGTTGCGAACGAGTTGGTTTCGTTTGCAAAGTGTCAGTGCCGGGATATATTCAAGCTCTTTATAGCGGACATCCACAGGTTAAGGTTAGCAGCGAACTGAATACGTTCATTGTCATGAGTATCAAGTACCTCCGAGGCTGTGGCTCCTCCACTGCGCACTGATTCCTGCTGTCCTGAGCGAAAATTGACTTCGAGGTTCAAGGTCTGCACAAGTTAGTGCGGATCTAAAAGCAACGTTAAGCACACACCGTGACGCTGTGCAGCAGAGTATGTTTATGTTTGTGTTGGTTGTGTATGCATCACGTAGCGCCCGTACAACAGGCCTTCGCCTTTGAACGGCAGCGCAAAAGCCCCATCCAAACAGCTACAAGACGTGAATACGTTTCAAAAATCAGAAGGCAACACATATACTTTGATTCTGTGCGCCGTTGCTGCCGCATTTTGTCACCACAGGCAGCAAGGGGTTCATCGTGCTGCAAGCGCAGCAGCGCAACACGCTCTCGGTTGCAGCCCCGTGCAAACGTACAAACGAGTTGAACTGTGAAACCACACCGTAGTATTCCAATATTTTTGTGAACCTGGTCTGTTAAGGTCAAAAGGCACCGTCCACCACTTGTGAAGGGCCACCCACACCTGGGACACGATGGGTTGTGGTGCGTCCAAAACTCCAGGTACGAGTTTTTGGAAGCATGCCTCAGCCTCAGCTGATGCATCGTGGCTGTGGCATTGGTGGTGACTTGCTTTGCATGTGCCAGTAGGGGGTAGACATGATGGTCTGTACTCATCATGCCCTGCCTGATGAGGAGCTCTTCCGGTTGTGCAAACGCTTTGATACACCTTGGGACGCAGAAAATCAAGTCATGATGCAACAGGGTCCCCCACCTCCAGGCTATTCGGGCGGCCCTCCACCACCCGACGGGTACGGGCCTCCGCAGCAATATGGTCAGGCTCCCCCGCCCGGCTATTACCAGCAGCAGCCTGGATACTACCAGCAATACGGCCAGCAGCCTGCCTATTATCATCAGCAGCCTGGATACTACCAGCAACAACCCGTGTATTATCAGCAGCAGCAGCAGCGAGACGACGACAACCGAGGCGGAGGCATGGGCACTGGAGCTGCTGTTGCGCTTGGCGTGGGCGGTGGCCTACTAGGAGGCTTGCTGCTAGCGGATGCTTTGGACGGTGACGACGGGTGAGTGCACACGCTATGAGGCTCGCGGTCCCTTCCGCAAGCGCTCTTGTCCACTGTCAGTAGTGCCCCCGTCACTGTATTGCTCAGCCAACAGCACTGCAACCCAGCGCGCATGCTCTTAGGCGGCTGGGGTCTGAAGGTGTCGGTACCTCAGCCAGGTCATTTGGGGTGCCGTGGTTGTCAGCAACGCACACGCCACAACGCCCATTTCGCATGGCGGGTCACGTGGTCTCAGCGCTCGGCATTCTCGCTGCACAGCATGGTCCTGCAGTATTCCTGGCCAAGTTACAACTGGCGTGCTGCTCTCATTGCGTTCAATGCTGCTGCTACCCAGTGCAATGCAATGTCCTACAAGGCTACAAATGCTGAGATTGCTGACCCAGTCCGCAAAACCAAAGCGGCGGTACGCACCCGTTGGTGTGCACCTTCCGCGAGTGAATACCATACTGCACTTAAATACCGGTCTGACGCTCGGCGTTTGACGCTCGCCCACTGATCATGCCATGCACGCAGGGGTTTCTTTTAAAGCATGTCACCTGCGCCGGAGGGGCTGCAGGCGTGTAGTCCCTTCCTGTGGCTTGCATCCGTTGGTTGCTGGGAAGCCCAGGTGTCTTCACTGGATGCACGATCTTCGCGTGTACAGGAATGCGCTCAATCCCCCCCACTGGGTCGACCCGCAACCAGGGCGAGGGA
Source organism: Chlamydomonas asymmetrica (assembly GCA_001662385.1). NCBI lineage: Eukaryota > Viridiplantae > Chlorophyta > Chlorophyceae > Chlamydomonadales > Chlamydomonadaceae > Chlamydomonas > Chlamydomonas asymmetrica. The sequence goes on along the minus strand of BDDA01000315.1, from coordinate 100,292 downwards.
GTGGCCCATGGCGCACCAGCTATGCGCTTCTCCGGAGTCATTGGGATTTCGGCCATTGATTGGGGTTGATGGGTGCAGCGGTCCCAAGTTAAATCACATGCATGCTTGTCATTTTGTTGTATGCAGCGATGAGTCCCTGGCGGCAATCCGCCGCTACACCCACATGCCCCGGTTCCACCTCTTGCATGCATGTGGTCAGCCCTTTGCCTTACCTGCTTGTGGTGCGGTTACGCTCGCTTGCCCTCCCAGCCAAAGGCCTAAGGCTGCCCTGAAGTGGAGTTGAGGGAAGCCACCCATGCACAGGAGACGCGAATGTGTGCTGCCCTCTTCATGAATCTGTCCTCTGCAGTGCTTTGTATCTTACCTGCTTGTTGCATGCACCGTCCCCCCTAGTGCGTGTGTGCACCCGCCCAGTGCGGCGACGGCGGCTTGGCTGGTGCGCTGCCTGCACCGTCCGTGTGCTGCGTGAACCGATTGTCCGCACCTTACCCGCGACGCTTCCCATGCCCTGCATCCTATTGTTTTATTTGTTTACCTTGCTGCTGAGTTGCATATTGCCAGGATGTGTTTGTGGCTTGTGCTGGGGTGCAACCGATGGCGCGGCCACCTACCAGTATACCCTTTCCAGTACAGCACAAGTAGCATTGTTTGCGGCAAAACGTTTTGATTTCTCACAGCCCAGAAGCCTGGCTGGAACCTTGTTATGCTGTGCGTTGGTGCCTTCTCCTCCAGCATGGCTGTAAAGACGCCATGCGCGGACTCCGCCACTGCTCCAACCCGAGCGCCTGTGCAGATTTCGGCAACCTCGTGCACATGGAGGTTATGTTAGATGCATTGATGATATGCTTACATGACATACCACTTATCAACCATCACTGACATTGTAGACACACCAAGACAGTGCCGTCAGAGTTTGTGGTGATGCATCAGCTGCGCCTTTGCTTGCTCTGCCCGCCTCACAGCATCACAGCCATAGCGCACTTCACTCCAACCACACCCGTGCAGCGTATTTCATGGGTGTGTGTGGCTTGTGCAGCATGAGCGCGCTAGTTGTGCGGCAAACGTACCTCGCGTGACTATGGTGGTGGCGGGACGCTGGAGCTCCTGACTTCCCTGGAGTTTTAGGGGCGCAGTCTCCCATGCCTGCACAAACGCGCTGATCCGCTGATCGTGAATGTGCTGATGGTGCAATGGGGAACTACCCTAGGTTTACAACGTGAGCAAGTGCGGAAACGAAGCAACGTAGGTAGGATGGGCATTTAGCGTTTGCGCACCAAGGAGAGTCACGCTATGCAATGCTGCCGGGTCGATGCTAACAAAGAACAAACTGCCAACGTGCGCTATGATGGCAACAAAGCATTATTAAAGCAAAAGAGGTTACACAACTCGGTGGCACAAACTTGGCAAGAGCTGGCGTTGTGGACGCCCCACCAACTTTGTATGGCACACGCAAAATGTCGGACGGTCCAAGCAGGGGGCTGTACTGTGGGGGGCTGGAGGCTACAACGCCGCCATGAAACATGGTCAGGTGCATTTTGACCGGTACAACCTTCAAATCAAACGCTGCTGGCACCGCTCTGGTGATTGTGTTGGCGATATCAGTGAACGCGAAGTGCTGCGTGCGCAGCTGGCATGTCTTGCTTGAGGCTCACATTGCGATACTCTCTCAACTAGAATCAGCATGCAGCCGCAAGGGAGGCCACCACATGCACGATTGCATGCCCGTAGCTCCATGAGCTGTCCAATGCGCTGCCACAACATGTCCACGACATGCCACTGCTCTGCCACGACATATGTGCAACACACATGGTGTGTGCGTGTGCACCTGTGGCTCTCAACCTCGCGTCAATGGTACATAGCCGGCGGGCTACGTGTGTCTACGTGTGTTAGGAAGAGGCAGTCCACGTGCGTGGCTGGCAAGCTATGGGCATGTGTGCGCAAATACACAGCAGGTGCACGCTGCGCTGCTTGCACGCGCACAGACACGCTCATGCTACACCTGCCCGGGACGCACACGGCGCACCGACAAGCAAGGCTTCACCATGCAGCTGTGCAAGGTCCCACAGAATCTTCTACATTGATGTACAACACATGCTGTTGTGGCAAACAGCACCACCGTGGTTCAATATACAGCACACATGCAGTGCGTTGACGCTGCAGTGCGGGCGCACTAACAACCCCTTGCTTCCAGCGCCACCAAACCAACACGCGCTCATCAGGGCACTCCCGCTCGCATGCGTGTGCAAGCAGTTCTGACTGTACAATGTGTGGCGTGCCGTGATGGCCTCGGACTCAATCCTCCACCGCCGCCGCAGCAGCAGCACCGCATAACAGCATTCTTTCCTACAGGGCGACCCGGCACCAGCACCCCACGCTTGTCCTGCTCATCCCCGACAAGCGCACAAGCGCTGTCGTTTGCTCAATCCCCCTCATCATCCTTAAGACACAGTCACCAGCCGGCCGCCAGTCGCGGGAGACAACCCACTGCTGCCAATCTTGCGCCCCTGCGCCGCCGCGGGTTTCGTAGCCTTGCCGCCGCGGCCTCGGCCGGACACCCCGCCCTCCTTGCCGCCAGCAGCAGCGGCGCTGCCGGCCTTTACTCCCTTCACTTCCCGGCGGCCCAGTACAGTCAGCGAGGGGAACACCAGGCTCAGGCCCACGTCCGCGGCAGCCAGCGCGGTCGCCGTGCTGCCGATGGCGGCCATCAGCGGCGTCTTGATGGTGGCGAAGTGCACAAGGGCGAGGCAGGAGTGGATGGCGCCGCTGACGGCGGCCGCGCCGCGCATCAAGAGCGAGGGCTTGGGCTGCACCGGGGCGTGCAGCGCCGCCGCCGCCGTCGTCTCGGCCGCAGCGGTCGCGGACGCCGCCTTGTCTGCCTGCTCCGGCCGCACGATGGTGACCTGCGCCTGAAGATCAGCATCAGCGGCGACGCTGGCGGCGTCGGCGGGCGTCTCCGTGGCTGACGCTGGCGCGGGCGATAGTGCAGGTGGGGTGACGGTGGAGGGACCGTATAGCTCTGAGCGGTAGCCCAGCCCTGCGGCAATTGTTGAAAGCCAGCATCATGCATCAGCATCAGCATCGGCATGCATACATCATAAACGTCTGTCGACCAAGCGGCAGGCATGGGAAGCAAGCGTGCATCACGCTGGGCTTATCCAGGGTGTGATGTGCACACCCATGAGTGTCAGCTGAACTCAACACTGAAGGCCACGGAAGGCTGTGCATACCGGCATACCGCTATCGCAGGGGTTTCTAGCCACTGCAGCCAGGCAACGCATTGCCTGCATATGGCTCCTGGGTGTGCCGTGCAACCTAAAACGCAGCAGCCTTGCACAACAGGCCCCATCATTCACACACAGGGCATACGGTAATCAATAAGCAGTCACCAGCAGTGCGTGCGTGTGTGTCCCATTAGGGTGTTTGTTCCAGCTCACCTGACAGGACGGCCTCGCACGCCTCCCTCACATTGCCAGCGCTCCAGCTCAGCACTCCCTCCACGCCCCGCTTGGCGTTGCCAGCACGCGCCACAGGCACGCGCTGCTCCTGCGGGGGGGTCACCGCCGCCACCTGAGCCAGCGCCGCTGCCGCTGCCACGGGCGGCTCGGCAGGGCTCGGCTCCTCGCCGGTTCCGGCTACGAAACCAGCCTCCTCGGTCTCGGGAATGCCTGCCAGGCCAAAATCTCCGGCGCCCCACCCCATGGGCTCCCGGACAATCGGTGCAGGCGGTGCAGCTGCAGCAGAGGCAGTAGCGGCTGCTGCCGCATGAGCGGCCGTAGCGATGGTGTCATGGCTGACTGCGGACACGATGTCGATGCTGCGGCTGGCATCGGCTGTGGCGGCGGCCGGCGCAGCCGAAGCTGCAGCAGCACCGGGTGTGAGCGCCGTCAGGATCTTGGTGTGTGCCAAGGATATGCTGTCCAGCGGCTCCAGAGCCTGGTCCGCCTCCAGCAGAGACCATGGCACGGTCTCGGTTCCGGAGCCGTCTCCGCCCTCCACGCCCTCAGGAATGGCTGCAGGCAGCGCTGCGCTGGCTGTGTTGCTGAAGGACGCTGAATCTGTGATGCTGTACGCGCCGTGTCCAGATCCCAGATCTGAGCCTGCTCCGCCGCTGAGCACGAGATCCTGCAGAGAGGGCGGCGGTGTGGGCGGCAGCACCCCCGCAGCCTCAGGCGACGACGCCAACGCTGACGTCTCCCTCATGACCTCCGCCGCCACCGCTGCTGCTGCTGCAGCGGCCGCCGCTGCCTGCTCCAGCCCTGCATCAGGAGCCGCCGCAGATTGCAGCACGGCGTCGGCGGGCACAACCGCAATTTCATCTCCGATGAGGACCTCCATGGCCATCGACGCCGGCGTGGCTCCGGCGATGGTTTCGGCAGTCAGCGGCGGCGGCGGCACCGTGTCGGCCACTGCAATTTCAATCGGTGCAGCAGCCGCAGAGCCTGCAGGAACCTCGTCTCCTAAGGCAGCAGCCACGACGGCCTGTACCACGGGGGGCAGATCGCTGCCGGCAACTGCCGCAGGCGCTGGCTCAGCAGCAGCGGCGTCGCCGGCAGACCCCACCGGCTCAGCAGCAGGAGTGTCAGCAGCAGCAGCAGCGGTAGCAGCAGCAGCAGCAGCGCCCTGGTTGCGGAGGCTCAGCACCGTCCGAAGCTCGCTGAAGAAGTCGCCGCCGGCGGCGACATCGTGGGGGTCGGCAGCAGGCACGCCGCTGCTGCCTGCGGCAGCGCCGCTGCCATGCGCCGAGCCCTCACTGGCACTGTCGTTGCTGTACGCCCCTCGCACCTGGGTCGCGGCCGTGGCGGGCCGGCCCACCACCGCACGCCGAGCAGGCGCGCTGCTGTTGCTGCCGGCGCTGGGTGTGACCGCGGCGGCAATAGGTGCGTCTGCGCCGGTTGTGGGCAGGGCGGCAGCGGCAGATGGAGCAGCCTCCACCTCTGGAGCGGGCGGCGGCTGCTGCGGCTGCTTCTGGTAGCTCTTCCAGAACTCAAGCCGCGCCCAGCCGGTCTTCTTGGGAGGCGCCGTGGCTGCGACCGCAGCCGCCGTTGTGGCAGCAGCAGCAGCAGCAGCTGCAGCGGCTGCTGGCGTCCCTGCCGCTGCCGGAACCGCTGCTGCTGCTGGCACTGCTGCTGCTGCTGGCGCTGCTGTTGCCGCTGACACCTCTGCCGCTGCTGCTCCTGGCGCTGCTGCTGGCGCTGGAGCATCCGCCACTGCTGGCGCTGGCACAGCTGTGAACGCTGCTGTTGGTGCTTCAGCAGCAGCGGATGTGCCAGGAGGTACAGTGAACAGCGGGGCAGAACCTGGAGCAGGCTCCGAGTAGTACTGCGGCACCTTGGTCTGCGTTGCGGGCGCGTTCCCAGGGATTCCAGCCAGTGACACCGCCTGGGACGCCGCCAGCGCACCAGCATCAATCACACTGCCGCCGTAGCCAGGGCCAGGTGCGACCTTGGCATCCCAATCTGACGCTGCCGCCCCTGGCGTCGCCGTCGGGGTCAGCAGCAGCGCGGTGGCCGCATCCAGCGCATCCGGCGATGCTTGCGGTGCCGGCGACGCGATGGCCGGGGCGTCACGGTTGCTGAGCCCGGCTGCAGCAGCTGCCACTGGAGCAAACTCTGCCCGCGGTGAGAGCTCCTTTGCAAACGCAGGGTCAGTGGACATGAAGGAGCCCACGCCATCCGTCGGCACGTTGACCGTTGCCGGGCCGCCCACCGCCACTGGCGCAACCGCAGCCATCGCTGCTGCTGCTGGCCCCGCCTCCGCACCCTGCTGCCTGCTGGCCGCATCAGCAGCTCCCTCCAGCTGGTCAGCCTCGAATCCCCCTGCAGGGGTGGCTTGAGGGGCATCCGCAGCAGCAGCGTCGTCAGCAGCAGCGCTTGCGTCTTCATCTCCATCCAGCGTGCCTAACAGCGGCGCGCCGGGTACCTCATACAGCATCACGCTCATGCTGCCGTCGCCAGGCGGCAGACCCGCTGAGGTCTTCACCTCCCCCTCTGAGTAGTATTTGGCCCCCTCCAGGGGGATGAGGCCCTCATCGGAGGCCCCCGGACCCACACCTGTTCCGCCACCAACATCAGCCTGCTCTGCACCCACCACAGCGTCTCGCGGCACGTTCAACACGATCACGTTGTTGCTGCCGTCGTCCGCCTTGACCAGCGCTGCAACCTCGGTTTCGGTCTCGGAAATGGTCTCGGGAACGGTCACAGGCGGGGCTGCAGCAGCGGGCACGGTGGCAGCGGCTGTTGCGGCCGCTGCTTGTGCCTGGTTATCGAACACAATCACGTTGTTGCTACCGTCATCGTCCTCGACGAGCGCTGGAACCTCGGTTTCGGTCTCGGTCTCGGTCTCAGCCTCGAGAATGGTGCCAGGCGTGGCTGCAGCGGTGGCCATGGCGGCGGCCGCTGCTGCGGCCGCTGCTTGCGCCTGCGCGTCACTGAAGGTAGGCGAAGCCGCTGCTGCTGCTGCTGCTGCTGCTGCTGCATCCCCAGACCGCTCATCCACCATCGTGCCCGGCACCACAAACTCTGCCAGGCCTACACCACCAGCCACATCCACGCCCTCTGCTGAAGCAAAGTGGGGCTCGACAGGCATGGAGAGGATCGGCAGGGCATGGATCGTGCCAGCGCCAGGCGCGGTTGGCTCAGGCTCAGCCTCCAGCAGGGCATCGAGGGAGGCAGCGGCTGGCGCACGTACAGGCGCTGCAGCAGCAGCAGCAGCAGCAGTATCCTCGCCAGCGCCTGTGGTGGCCTCACTGGTGGTATAGCTCTCCAGCACCAGGCGCTTCACCACGGCTTCTTCAGGGCTGGGCGGAACAGGGCCGCCTGCTCCGAAACCTGTGACTTCGAAACCGGAAGCTCCGAAACCAGTAACACCGCTCAACTCGTCCTCCGGAGCGGCGGAGGGCAGGACGACGGACAGATCGGGGGCGGCGGCGACGCCGGCGGCGTTGTTGAGCGCGTCTGCCGCCTCCTGCTGCTGCTCCGCCAAGGATGCCGCGGCCTGGCCGGCATCGGCCGCGCCTTTGTCGTAGGACGTACCAGCATCATGCAGAGGCTTCATTGCTGCTGCTGCCGCTGCAGCCGCCAGGGCGGCGGCGCGCTTGGTGGGCGTGTCCGTAGCGGCAACGCCGTCATCGAGGTCCAGGTCGAGACCGGAGCGGGCGGCGATGGCGTGTATAGCGGCGGTGGTGGCGGGCTTAGTTGCGAGCCCAAGCGCATCCTCTGCATGCGCCGCATTATGCAAGCCACCGGGCACGACAGGCGTGGTGGTGTCTACGGTGGCTGGAGAGGGCTCGCTGGCTGCTGCTGCTGCTGCTGGTGCAGGTGCCGCCAAGCCGATGCGGGCGTAGCCGATGCCAAGCGAGGCATCCGGAGCCGCCGCAGCCGAGGCATAGTCGCCTGGGGCCAGCGTGGCTTCATGCAGCTCAAAGCTGGGAGAGTCTACTGGTTGGGGAGGCGGCATCCCGGGCGCAGAACGCATGGCAGCAGCCTCGTCAGGCGATGCATCCGAGGGCTGGGTGGTGGCAGCGGTGCGCATCAGGCCGACGTCTGCTGCCGCCGCCGCTGCTGCCAGCTCTGCCAGTGCCGCCACGCCTCCCATGCCTGCAGCAACACCACGCGCGCCACCTGATGATGAGTCCATCTCGCTGACCCCCTCCATGCCGGCAGCCGTGCCGCTGCCGACGCCGGCGCCGAATGGCGGCACGGCTAGGCCGGGTGTGCTGATGAGCTCCCGCGCGTCCAGGGAGGCCTCGCCCTTGCCTTGAGCAATGGCCGGAATGCCGCTGTCCACCGCGCTGGGGGCGAAGTCACGATCCCCCGCAAAGGCCGTGGATGGCGGCACGGTGGTGGCACCGTAGCCAGCAGCGGATGCCGTTGCGTCTGCGAATACCCCAGCTGGAGCAGCAGCAGCAAGGCCATCAACTGCAGGTGCCTCCTGAGCAGCAAAGGCAGCGGGACCAGGCGCAAGCACTGAGGCGAGCGACTCCTTGCCGCCCAATGCTACAGGGAGCTCCTCAGGCAGCACATCAGCTGCCGCTGCCGCCGGCGTTGAACCACCAGGCACTGCTTCTCCCGCAGCTGCGTCCTGAGCAGCGGCGGTGCCCCTGGCGCCTGCCAGCGCGTCATCAATGCTGTCCACCACATAGGGCAAGCCCCCATGCACCACAGGGGGCGCTGCGACAGTCTCCATGGGGGTGGTCGCTGCCGCAATGACCGCATGCACCGCATCGTACGGCGTGCTGATGGCCGCCTGTGCCATACCAGCAGGCGCGGTGGTGACATCACCGCCGCTCTCCGCCGCAGCCGCACCCTCCAGGGCCTTGTCGTGCGGCGGTGTGTCGGACGGTGCGGGCTTGACCAGTTCGTCGCCGTTGATGCCGTGGTGCGCCGCGCCCTCCTCCTTGAGAGTGGGGGACGTTGCAGCGTCCGACTGGGTCGGGCGCGCGCTCGCGGCAGCCACAGTCGCTACCAGCGGGGCCGCCAGCGCTGACACTGGCACCGGCACGGCGCGACATGCAGCAGCAGCAGCAGCAGCGGTGTCGGTGGGCGGCGGTGCATCGGTGGTGGGCGTACGGACACCAGCAGCGGCGGCTCCGGCGGTTTCGGGCTTGGTCTCGGGTGCGGCCTCGATCTCGGAGCCGGTGACGGCTTCGCCCGACACGATGGTGGCAAGCGTGGGCACGGCGGCGGGGGGCGGGCGCGTGATGGCGGCGGCGGCGGCAGTAAGGGCCTCAGTGGGGTACTCTGTCTCCAGGGGCGGCATGTCGGCCTCGGTCATGACGGTCGCCTGAGACTCTGCCAGTGAGGGCTTGCGGCTGCTGCCACCAGCGCTGTAGCCTGCATGCATGCAGGATTGAAGGCAGCGCAGGACGCCCGGGTCTGTCCGGGGGAGTTGCATGGTGCATGGCAGACAAGGGTGCTGTGGGGGAGAAGGCTGGGGCCTGGTGTCATGCATACGGGCAGCAAGTGCAACAACTGGCAGGATGCGGAAACGGAACAGCATTCTGATCGCCAATGATCCGCTGCATAATGGCCCAAATGCGTGCAAAGTTCCTTGCAACACTGCGGCCTGCATGCAATGCTGCCAGCCATTGCGAACAAAGGGCAAGGCAGTGAGCAACACACCTCCTAAGTCCTAATGTACAACACAGTAATTATGGACGCACTGGTTTGGCCGGGTTGCAACAATACAAGCTACGCAAGCATGCATCCTGCACAAAGCGACCACCGCTCACTCTACCGCAACTCACCAGTGGCCCCAGCAGACGGTGACGCGGGCGTGATGCTTCCAGGGCTGGCAGTGCCGGCTAGAGGTGCCGGCGGCGTCACAGAAGGCGTCGGCGAGCGTGGCGCCGCCAGCGGCGTGGTGCCAGCGCCAGCGCTGGCGCTCGCGCCGCCGCCGGCAGACGCGCGTGCGCGGGGCGTCAAGGGCGCAGCGGCGGCGGCGCTGACAGCCTGCTGGAGCGCTGCGGCGCCAGCGCGCTGTTTGCCTGAGGGCCCCAGGTGTGTGATGAACGCCTGCACGGCACGATACACGGGCATGTAATCCTCAGTGCTGTGCCAAAGCGGCGGTTTGGTGGCTGGATTGTCTGAGGCGCATGCATGCCTGCTTCGTTAAGCAAGGGGTAGCGCTGAGGGCAGCAAGACGGTCCAGAGCTGGTATTGCATACACGCTGCGCCTTCCGCATATGTGCATATGTTGATATGTGCGCCGGAGTGCTGTGCATGTACACACATGCAGCAAATTTGACAAAGGCACAACCATTGATGATCACGCCACCGACACCGAAGACTGCAGACACCCCAACACCTGCCAACACACGTAAGTATGCATGCAGGAATGCGCTCAGTGCTGGGTGCATGGGGCCAGGTGTCAGTATGCATACGGTACACAATCCTGCATGCATGCATGCAAGCGCTTGCACCCACCCGCAGCGTGTACGTGGCCTGCGGGTCTCCGGTTGGCCACGACAGCAGGACCTCATGGTTGCGCGCCGCGGCGGCAGCAGGCGCCAGCATTTGTGAGAAGTTCTCTTCATCGCAGTACAGCGACAGGTCCAGGAAGGCGTCTTGGGTGAGTCCAGGCAGGGGCAACCACGCAGACTCTGCCACAGACGACAGCTGCTTTGCAGAAACGGCGGACGAGCTGCCACCAGGCTGCTTAGACGTCGAGCTCAGCGCTCCCTCAGGAAGATACTGCACCTGCAGCGCCACTACACAGGGCTGGACAGTAAACACGGTCCTGGTGCCGCTCACGACCATGCTGCGGCTCTGGTTCAGCACGGGGTTGGCAGCAGCGGCCCTGCCCACCGCCATGCTGCGGCTGTTGCCGAGGTTGGACGGAGGAGAGGGCGTTGGGGAAGCGGATGACTGGCCGGTGCTGAAGGCGCCAGGCGCACCAGCGGCAGCAGTGGGCGTGGACGCGACCGAGGACGCCACGCTGGCCGCCACGCCAGGCGACTGCAGGCAGGCAGGCACGCACCAAACACCACCACACGGCGTCGCACAAGGTGGACCGTACAGAGATTCCTATTGCTTCTCCCTGACTAGTGCCCACAGCTGGCTCAAAAATATGCTCATACAGTTGCATGAGCTGGCAGTTTGCTGCTGGCCAGCAGGCGTGTTTGGCACCCCACGATGTGCCCAACTGCTGCGCCCTGAACGCGTTTGCCCTGATTATCAGCCTGCACACAACCACACACTGCACATGACAAGGAGAGTGCCAGGCCGTCACAGATCTCACAGGTCGCACGGTCCCATGGGTCACAACGGCTTCGCTGATGTGGCCGAGGCGACAGCTGTACTACACAGGCCAACGGGATGCGCAGCACTCTGGCCAGCGTGCTGGCCTTGCCTGCCAGGCAACCCAACAGTCAGTGTCATTTCGCTAAATGGCAGTGCTCGGGCTGGGGTCCAGCAGTCCATCCTGTAGGCATACTGGGTGCACGTACCTGCTGCTGCTTGGAGCCACCCAGCTTCGTATGAACAGTTTTGTGCAGGAGGGTAATTGGCCCCTGCCATATCGCCTGTCGGCTGTCCGCGGCCACATGCTGTGAAGGCACGGACGTGCTCTTTGTGTTTGACTTGCCAAACGCCCTCAGCACGCGAGAGCCCAGCGACGTCCCAGGGCGCACGACGCGAACAAACGCTGCATCGGCGGGCAAAGCCGCCCCCACTGCCTCAAGCGTGCCCTGGGAGAGAAGGAAGTCATGCTTCCCAGCTGCGTGGGAGCCTCCTCCTGCTGCTGGGCCTGAGGGCATGAAACTGCAGCTCTCCACACGTGACTCTCGGGATCAATTGACAAATGGACGGTGGTCAGCGCGTCTGGAGCTGAAAAGGCCACAGAATACAAGAACCCTATTGTGTGTCCCAAGGCAAGCTTGAATAATTGATATGTTACTGGCTCAAGGGGAATTGAGGTCTGGCTATCAGCCCCAAGCAGGCAGGCAGGTAGGTATGATGAGCCGAAGGGCTAGAGCAATGCGGTTTCTGCTGCGGTCTCAAAAGCATCCTTCCTTGGTGCCGTAGGGTACCAATGCAGCTGAGCCCGAAAGCGACACCAGAAATCCGCAGTCTTGTTCACTGGTGCATTTCAGGGACGGTCAGACACCCCAGGCGAAAAGGGATGCGGTCCCCAACAGAATAGATCCGCCGTTCAAAACACTCTGGCAGGTCACATCAGCTTCAGTGAGCGAGTGCCAGGAGGACAAACTTTCTGTCCGACTACCAGAACTCAATCCCTGCTGACTCAAGTGTTCATGGATGTGCGTGGCTTGGCGCTGCGCCAGCTGGCGGCAATGAAAAACCGCCTGTCAGCATGCACCGCCGCATGCCGTTGGCGTGCACAAACGGCATGTACACCAACTTTGCATCTTGCGGTGGCATAACTCGGCCAGTTATACCGCTACCCACTTACATAACAACACCATGCAGCCCGAATTGACCAGCGCAAGGGACTGCTGAGGGCAACACCTTGCTCCTGGGGGGTAACTGCAGCAAGGCAGCAATGGATATGCAGCCTGCCTCGTATGCAATGGCAACGCGCTGGGTCATTGCATACCAGCATGCGGCCCAGGTATGACTGTTGATTTAGCATTGCTTGCTAGCCAGGCTTCTAGGGCGATGCGTAGGGAGGATGTGGGCACAGGCGCGCGTGCGCGACTTGGGCCAGGTGTAAATGCATGCGATAATGAAATCAGCTGCAATGTCAGGGGGCAAGGTGGGAGCGTAGGGAGCGCGAGGGCAAGCAGCAGCAGGGCATGTGACCGAGCCCACGCGATGCAGGGAGGGGGAGGGACAGTCCAGGAGTACGTGCCGATGCAATGCTATGCCTGAAAAGCGCGCAATTTTAACGTCCGATACGTCCGATCCTTCACGTCAAGACGGACAGGCGCTGACGTCACCATGCGTGGCTGAGGAAGGGTTGCCTGCAATACATTGTACCTGACACACTGACAGTGCATGCGTCCACAACGACCCCAGCACTGCCTCCTACATCCACCAAACCATGACATGCACCCAGCACGTCACCTTCACCTTTTCCACCCACATCGGCACGCTGGCCGCATGACTGCTCACTGAGCCCGGCCTGCTGCTTGCCGACACGCCAGCCATGAGCTGCAGTGATGCCTGTGAACGAGTGCACCGCGGCGCACACCAGAGCGTGCCATGCACAAGGATCGAAGATGCCGCTCGAGTAAGACAGCAGCACAGCGAAGCGCCTGCACCGCACGCCATGCTGCATGGCTGCTTCACATTGCGCGCCTGGGCTTCTAACCGCACGGCAAGCGACTGGAGAGTGCAGGGCCAACCACAGGCCGGCCTGGCTGTGTGCGCTCCGCCTTCCCTCAAGGGGGGGGGGGCGGTCAGGGTGAGGTAAAGCCCTGCACATGACTGGGACTTGGGAGGCCTCTTGGTCATGGAGCAGGCATGACAGCTCATGCACACAGCCTAATTACAAGCCATGACCACCTTCTTGGTGGAAGCTGCCTGGCAGCCTGCCAGCATACCGTATTGAGCGGTCCTGGCTGACCGATGTTGCTGGTGCAGTTTGACGTTCTAGCCCCAGCAGTCATGAAAGACAGCCGGAGCTGTGCAGGAAGGGGGCGCCTCAGGCCCTGAGCCCCGGTGTCAAAACCCCACAAGGCAACAGAAAACAGCGCAAATGCGCAATACACCACGCGATATGCGTGCTGGTCAAAAGTCAACCACATGGTGGTGATGTATGACATGCGTGCACGGTGCAGAGGTCAATTGATACACAGGACTGAACAGCAAGAAGATGCATACAGTACTTCAGCCTTTGCGTGCGGTATACAAAAAGCGGAATGTGTGGGGCGTCTGGGGGAAACGTCACGGCTATGGACGAGGTGGTCCTTCCCACTGCTGACGTCCTGGTCACGCAACAGAACCTTGTCTGTCTGAGTGGTCACGCCCAGTCTCAGCGTCCACGGTCAAAGCCACACCCATCAGCAGCATTTTGACAAGCAGCTGAAACACTGAAGGTGGGCACAGGCGGCGGCTGCAAGCATTGCTGAGGCATTGCGGTTCATGCATGCCGTACCTGGCACGGTGTTCGCGTACAGTATCGCTCACAAACGCATGCTCGCTGACAAACGTCGGTTACGGCGCACAGCTCAGCGCGGTGCTGATGGGGCGCACAGCTCAGCCTAGCATTGCCTTCGGGCTTCGGCTCACTACTACTACTACTGGCAGGCGTCGGTGTGCGGCTCAAAGTCAGTGACGTCCCACAGCGCGTCCTGCAAGCAGCGGGCGCCGTCAACAACACACACGCTCAGGCTTCAGTGCGCGCTCAGCATGCCCTGCCCCGGCCTGCTTGCGGCCATGTCCAGGGGGTTCAACAATCACTCAGGTGACCGCCGTCAAAGTACTGTGACCACTGCAAACGACTTGGACCGTGAAGTGCAACACACGCAACTTGATTTCGTGAAGGGCGAAATGGAATCCCAAAGGTGAGCACAGCGAGACGCATAGGCGTGTGCGCCACCCCTCGCTCGCTCGCAGCTTCCGACCCCGCATGCAGATGCAGATGCAAGCACCGCAAAGGCGCAAACTCACCCGGCAGTACCACGGCTCGTCGCCGCCGTCGCGGATGTCATCCCAGAAGTCGTCCGGCACGATGCGCCACGTGTTGCAGCGCGAGCACTGCACCCACTGGTCGGTCTCGTTCTCCGGCTCCTCCTCCTCCTCCTCCTCCTCCTCGTCGCTGCTCTCGCCCTTCTTCTTCTTTTTCTTCTTCATCTGGGCCTTCTGCTTGACCTGACCACCATGCGGGTGCTGCGGCGGCGGCTTGGTCTGTGCCGCGCCCGCCTGCCCCTGCTGCTGCTGTTGCTGCATTAGCTTGGCTTGCTGCTGCTGCTGTAGGAGCTGCATCTGCTGCTGTTGCTGCATCTGCTGTTGGTACTGCATCAACTGCACCAGCTGCTGCTGGTTGAGGGTGCTCGCATCAATACCGAGGCTGGCAGCGAACTGGGTGATGTTCATGGCGCTGACGCCTCCCATGGCTGCAGGGTTGCTGCCTCCCATAGCCGCCATGCCTGCCATGATCGCGCCAGGCTTGGGGCCCGCAGCTCCAGCACCACCTTCGGCCTGCGACCCACCGCAAACCGCAAACCAGAACAGTGTTGAGCACTTGTGTGTCGATTTGCACAACCACCTGCAGCACAGGGCCTGGCGCGCAAAGCCTAAAAGCACCGTCCTGGCAAGGCTCTTGTTCCAGGGCATGATTATCAACAGGTGCCCCACGTGAGTACCTGACCCACACCCTTGCGCCGCAAATGCAAGGCAGCGCCCTGAAGCACGCAAACACTTGCAAGACGCAGGCAAGCCAAGCCAGTCGAGGCCTGATTGGCGTGCGGGCACGTGGACAGCTTCCATATGCGGACTGAAAAGAGTATCCTAAACCGTCCACTTTATTTCAGGCCCCAACCCTGGAAGGAGCCTGACAGGCACCACTGCGTTTCAGCAAGCCAACCTTCAAGGGCAGCACTCAAAGCGCCTGACACACACCTTTTGAACCATTCCTCCCCCTCCAGTGGCGGTAATGTACTTGTTGCGCCATTCGGCCAGCGTAACGTTGTCCACATATATGCTCTGCATGCCGTCGTCTGTAGCAGTCCCAGGGATCAAGTTCAAGTGGCGCTTCACGGTGGTCGCAAACACGGCGGGGCTTGGGTACACGCGACCTGCAGGTACGCAAAGTGTGGCCGTGACCGGTGCTCAAAGAAATCAAGCCTTACATACAAGTTGAACAACAAAACCGCTTCACCGGTGAAACCACCGTCAGTGTCCCAAGCCACACAACGAGGAGAGCTCAAATCCTGGCACCAGGTCCATGGCAACAGCATGTCGGCTTGATCCTGGGCACCCTGACTCGAACATAGCCTAGCTGCCCAAAACAAGGAGCTTGGGCAACTTGAATCAACGTACCATCGAATATGATTTGGCCCTCAGCGTTGAGGGCTGCCTGAAAAGCCTTGCCAGCGCACACCAATGACACGTTTGGCTTGTCAGGCTTGAAAAGGCCAAGCTGGAGCATTTCCTTGATGCCAGGGCCTCCAGGAGGCAGAGACCTTGCTGCTGCCGTCGCATTTGGCGCCGCCCCGCCCGCGCTCGCCTGCCCTGCGCCCATAGGTCCTGAGCCTCTGCACGAGCGTAACCCAACACCGACAGCAACAGCACCACGACATCTGAATCATCCTATGTATATGTTTCTCACTTTGGGACAATTCAGCAACTACACACAATTCAAAGACTGGTGTGTCACCTCCCCTTGGACTTGAGTCAACAGGCAAAATCAAACGGCACGGCCTGGAAAAGATCTGGGCACCAAATTGCTCACCGAGAAGCAAGGGCAGGGCCACCTTGCTGGGGAGCACCTCTGCTTTGGGGGAGCTCAGGCTCAGGCTTTACCTTCTTGGCCACCTGGCCCTTGACCTTTACACAAGCAAGCAGCAAGGTGTCAACAACGGGTCGCGCAGCCCTTTGGACTGCAACTGCATCCAAGTCAGCTGGAGCATTGCAAGCACCCATTTTTCAGGGCCTCGCGCAGGTGCAGCGCGCAAGTTTCGCGCACCCAGTGCAACGTGGTGTTCAAAAACAGCAAGCCCCTGCAGGCAGTCTTACATCAGGTGCAGGGTTACCAGCAGCTCCTCTCTTCCCAGCGTTGCCTGCAAGCACACAGCCATAAAAGGTAGTGGCAAGGGCCACATAGCAGCTGCATAGCACGCCTGTTGTAATGCTGTAGCCATCTTGCACCCATATCTCACTCCTGCTAAGTTTTGCCACCAATTCGGAGGCTAGAAACTTACCTGGTTGGTACGCTTGGCCCAGGTTGAGCACGGAATGCGACACACCGCCTATAAACGGCCCTCCCGACACACTCTGAGCCAGAAGTTCAAGCGTGCTAAGCTGACTCAGGTTCTGCTGGTTGTAGGCCATGGTGTTGCAGCTTCACCTAGCCAACCGAAGGAGTGGCGAGGTGCACCTGACCTCGCCGACTTGACACGTGCGATCGCTGCAAGTTTGATTTGTTATGTGGGTGATGACAACAGAGAAACGGTTTGGCAAGAAGAGAATAAAGTAACATAGAGAGATACCACGTCCATCGCAAACAGCATTCTTCAAAAAAACTTGGAAGCACTTTCTTGCCATGGCGGTTGACCGTACCGCGGTGCACCACCGAGACCAAGGCAAAGAGGTGCCTCAATTTGTTCAGAACCGGTGCGTTAGTAGAGTGCAACCACATGTACAAGCTGCACATTGCATAATATTGGTGAGCTTCGGTATAACCTTGCGCAAAAGTGTCACGTACAAAAACGCTACGGTTACCAGTTCATAGTGTCGGAGCCATACCATACCGCAAACACAGACACTGTTGAGCACCACAAGGTGCCGTGCTGTGTTATATGCCATCAAGAAAACTAGTCCAGGGTCACAGCACAGGATGGAGAGGAGGGTGCACCGCTGCAACTGCAGAATCCCAACAGTGAGCAACAAGCCCAGCTGCAGGGTCAATCAAGCCAATTTCGTCGATTGTTGCAAGGTTGGGCCATTCAGAAACAGTGCATGTTGGAACAGTCAGCCAGCAGTTGATGTCCAAATGTACAAACTTTGCTACCTGCCCAGTGTGACCACTTATACTGCAGCTTGCCCAGTGTTGCCATTTATACTGAGGCAACCACCTGGCTGCACACCGGTGCATCCAGCCGCTTCCGCCTGGAGGGGCACTGAGCAAAGCATGGGGACTTGAAAGCGTCATCGCTGCTTTGAGGGAGAGGCTCCCTGCCAAAGCTAAACCTGTGAAGCCAAAAAGGCAAGCAAGACTCAGTGCAGCCAGGAGAAGAACTTCAAAACCTGCAAGCCTGCAGTACCCGGCCGAAGTCTCGCCGTAAGCAGTCACCTCAACGTGTTGCTGTCGAAAACAGGAGGGGCATCCCTAGTCAGTCAGTATTGAAAGGATTGCGTGTCGGCTGCACACTCACTGGCAGCTGAAATCCTCATAGTTTGGCGTCAGCGTAACGATGATGCCCATGTCCTTCTCAAAAAACTCCTGCATGGCAAAACATGAACACAGAGCGACGTGGTTGGAGCAGTAGAATGGGCACACCAGTTGTGGTACTCTGCACCAAGCTGTAAAGTCGTGCTGCACACCCCGGGCACGCAATGAACTTACCTGTGTGGGAACCTTGCAGCTGTTGACGCACACAGAGACACACCCCGTCTGTTCTAGGTATCTGCAACGATCAATTTTGACTCCATGCGCGGGCAGGACCTGTGCAGCAAGCACAGGGGTGCAGAAGATAAAACCGTGACTGTGCTGGGCAGTGCACACCCGTGGGTCGCTGAAGGGTCCACCTTCACGAACAGCGGGACAGGCAACAAGGACGAGAAACCCACCTTGCCGTCTGGTACCTCTACGTCGTTGACTTTGCAGGGACCCATGAGCCACTGGCACGTGAGCGCCGTCGCCCAGGCATTCATTTGGTTTGAGAACGCTGGGAACGGAGCAGCAAACATAACCTGCGCGACCACAGCGTCCAAGGCCAGACCAAGACCTTAAGACGTGTTCTGAAACGCACACATATGTGCTTTTAGGGGAACAAGCTGTTTTTAGTGTTCAGCTGCTCAGTGCGCTATTGCAATTTGCTGATGCCCACTCACGACCACACACCTTGAAGAGGGCGGGCAGCCACGAAGGAAACAGTGAGCGTAAAATACCAACAGTGGCGACCTGTGTTGACCGAGGGCTGCCGAATTTTGTGTTAAGCTTCCTTGTCAAGTCGATGATTGCATCGTACCTGCAGTAGGGGTACGACAAGCAACGAGCCGCTCACACAGCAGTGTGCGTCAAACCTGTCAGCACGCCCGCGCGGGCACAGATTTCAAACAAACAGACTGTATGACAGCAATTATGCAAGTGAGTCACGCACCCTTGCAGCGGGGAGTCTTCCCCGATGGCCGTGACCATTTTACGTCGGAACAGCGCCATTACTAGTTGGTTGAGCGGCTGTGCGTCAATGGCTGCATAGTCCACCTGTTCCTCTAGACGGTTGCTGTCACCATCAGTGGAAGACTCTGAGGCAGAGGCTTCCCCGGCCAGGTCCCTCTTGTTGGCTAGCACACTGGCTTTGACAGTGGTTCCTCTAGAGGTGTTGCCAATCGGCACAGCCCTGCCGTGGAGGTGGACATGAGATTGGGGGCGTGATGACAGAGCGAGGGAGCAGGGTGAGTGCCGCGGCCTGCTTTGCAGCGTCCGTTGGCTAATTTTCAGCATTCTGCGGTTGTCTTGGATTGGACCACACCACTTGCTTTGTGAGCGGTCACAGAGCGACAGACACGAAGACAAGCGGCACGCGAACAATGTGAGTGCTGACGATCTTACAGTGTGAGCGGTGCAGCGGACGCAGTGGAAGACCAAAGCAAAAATGCTTTTGGTCCCAGAGATCATGGAGATTGGGCAAAAATGCAAGCGCTGAAATAGGCAGAGCAAGGGTACTGGGTTACTGTGGGAACGCCACATGCATGCGTCTTAAGGAGAAACTGCTTTGTTCCATTATTACGTTGCACGCGTGGACGTGCAGTTGGACGTGCGTTCATACCAAAACGGCAAGCGGGAAGTGAAACTATTACTGTGACTGGCCATCCTCTGCAAAGACAGCTTGTTGTAGAGGCCCGACAGCTGTACTACATGGCACCAATGGTGTTGCCACCGCGTCGCACGACGCTGAAATTTGGGTTTGACCGGTTTGTACGAAGCGAACGCTACTCCTTCTCGCTCGCAATTATGCTCACGTATGGGCTGCTTCGCCAAAAACACTGGCATATGTCACTCAGGGACTCTCTACCCTTTTTCGACAACATCAGTGACTTCCAGAGCTGGGAGAACATGTCGCTGCTCCTCTGCATTATTGGCAGCGGCATCCGCTTCCTGAGGGCGCGCACTATTGACGAGGGTATGGCAAACACTCTGACACACATGCAAGGCTTCTTGCTGGTCATGGCAGCTGTGTCTGACGCTTACGTGTTGGCACTGTACGCGATCGGATTCGGTCTGGTATACTTGCTGTTCCCCGCCCCCTGTGTGGAGTGGTCTGGCTCTAGAGCAGCGGCTAGCGCGGTCCTGCCAGATGTGACGCCGAACCAGTTCCGCGATCAGGTCATTGGCACTGGTGCAGCTATCGACATTACATATGTCGTCGTGTTTTACGCTGGATGGGACTCGACGTGTTCTGCGCTTGCACCGATGTACCTGGACCTAGCATCTCGCTATGGGACAGATAAGCTGAAGTTCGTGAAGCTGGACATTGGTCAGTTTCCGCAGCTGGCGGCCAACCTGGGAGTGGAACTCTCGCCAATTAGCAAGCAGCTGCCCACGACCGTGCTGTACGAAAAGGGCCAGGAAGTGCTACGTATACCCCGCAAAATCGGCGGCAGGGTCGTGGGCGCTGGACTTGGTGAGTGGCGGGCGTGGCATGAGCGCTGAACACGTGTTGTCGTTGCTTAGGCTGTCATCACATGACTTCAATTTCAAGTGGTGACTTGACCGCCAGTGCACCTGGGAGGGTGGCGATCCTGACAGACCAGCAAGCTGACCCTGCGACTGACCATTAGCGCAGGATTTGGTGATGCTTGGACTCGCATGAACGCAGGGGGCCCCTGTTGATGCCTCATACCTGGGGGTGGGGGGCGGCGGCCAATGTTCATGCCCGTCTCATGACACGCCCTTTGCATACTCGCCCATTTGCTGCGCTCATCATTGTCTGTGTACGTATGGGCATTCATCGCGCACCAGCAGGCTTGGCATGGCACATGGCACCACCAACCCAGCATCCATACGAATGGCGCGCGGGGCCACCATACGCAAAGTCCTTGGTTAATTACTGAGTTCGCATGCAAGTGCAAATGGGGGCTGGACTTGGGCTAACTCATGATGCGTTGCTGGTTGCACGTGCGAGCAGGTGCGCGAGACATCGCCAAGGCGTTTGAGCTCGACGTCAAGTTCGCTCAGCACAGCGAAAAACACAAGCCTGCGCAATCAGCCGCTCCAGCAGGCAAAGGCGAACAAGGCGGTGCTGCGCACACATCAAATAAACAGGAGTAGTAGCTGGCGTGGGCGAGGGAAGGACAGCTGGTGCAGGTGTTTGCTGCCATCATGTTTGTCAAGGTTCCCGCACCAGTCTCGGTGTACCCCTGCAACTGTGTGTGCGTGCATCGCTCATCGTTACCGTGAAGAGGAATCACTTGCACCTTCCCAAAACGCTCCGCCAGGCCACTGCATACGGTCTCTTAAGCTTGACTGCGCTGTTTTGTTGAGCGCACAGGCACTGCGCCCATGAACTGCTGTTATCTTATGTGCTCGCAGGCATAGATTGCTGCCTGTGCTTGTCATATGCTTCCGATGCATCGATAGCAGTTATTGATGAACTTCATGAACCTAGGCAAACGCTTCCGGGCAATATCTCACAATCTTCAGGATGCATAGACGGTACATCGTACGGTAGGACCAGAGTCTTCATAGCAATCCAAGCTCAGCGACAAGCACGAAGGCACAGCAGCAAGCTTTCCACTCAAGAAGCACGCCCCCGCTAGTTGACAACCAGCTCGTTCTTGTATACACCAACCGAGCAGCTCGAAACCATGTTCCTGCAGCAACGATACACAGGCAGGCTGGGTGGCCAGGCTTCTGCTCCTGCTCGTGTCAGCCAACATCTCTTTAAGGTATATTGCAACCAGAGGTTAGCAAAGCACGCAGGTGACCTCGGTAGTTGCTTTCGTGCTCACTTGGCTCCTCGTGCACTTGCATGCGCAGGCTGAGCAAGGCGCAGGCAGGAAGGCACTGGCTGCACCTTTCCCAGGGCGCCGTCCTGAGGGGTTGCAAGCAGCACTGGAAGGAGGCCTTGCAGTTCAGGTGAGACAGCTGGTGGGAGTAGTTGGGTTTCGTTGTGTCCGACCACCTCACAGGACGCTTGCATTCTGCACGCACTTCCACGTGGGTGCACAGCAACTATAGTTTTCCAATCATCGCACAAGGAAGGCAAGAGCGTGTGGGTGTTTTGTGTTTGCGTTATTCTGGAAAGGAGGATATATGTTCCGGAAGTTGGCACGAAACCCCCTATTGCAAGTCGAATCCACGCACTGTGATGCGGCACACCTGTCCACAGGCTGGCATGGAAGGCAAGGACGTGGACTGCCCAAGTGGTTTCTGGGACCTTCCATGTGGCCAGTTGACGTTTGACAATGCTCAGCCCAGTTCCGCGTTTGACGACGCGCCAGCTACGTGGCGTACGCGGCGGTCTAGGATGCTGTATGAGGAGACCCGTCACGGGCTTGGCGATGATATCCATACCCTGCCGCACAGACCCCTGCAGGGCTCTTCCTTGGCGGTGCGTTGTGTGGTTGCTCGTCATGCCAGAGCCTGCTTGACCCTGTCAACTGTAGAAGCTTTGCTGTAAACCTGGCTGTCAAGGCTTTGCCAGGGCATTGCTGGGGCTTATCTGGTAGCCTGTTTGTGCACACGGTGACGCTGCATCATATGTCAGACCGCGCGTGTTATGCTGGTGCCTTCTTGTGTCGTTGTGCAGGACCTGAAGAGCCGCGTGATGCATGACAGCTCAGATGAAGATGACTTGCAGGTATTGTGGTTTGCTTGCGCCCTCCCAAACATTCGCACGCCCTCCCGGCACCCCCTACCCTACACACCCAAAGTTAGCATGGAAGATACTTGCACGAGCCCAAACAAGAGGCGTACATGCTGTATCCAGTCATCGCAACGTGCGCACGCACTACGCGCACAGCCACTCGCTTGCACACATCTGCACACACCCAAGATCAGGTCACTTGCTCCACGCGAAGCAAAGCGTCTGACATGGTATTGCAGTGACGACACACACAAAAGCACTGACGTGTAGAGCCACGGTGCACTGCAGGGAGGCCAGTATGGGGTGGCCAAACCCGCCCACGTGCCCGCGATACTGTCGGCGTCCAACATGGTCTCCGCCGAGCCCCTCCGCCACTGGGTGGCCGCCTCGCTCGCCGCCAAGCAGGGCACCGCCGTCACAGCCGCTGGCGGCCGCGGGCCCAGCGGAGCGTTCAAGCTTTCGGGCTCAAGCCCACGTGGAGCGTTGGCAGCCGCCGCGGCAGCGCCTGCAGCGCCTGTCGTCGTCAGCGATGGTCTTGACGGGTTGGGAGCCGAGCACGACCACTACCTCGATGCCATGCCGCCCGGCGGTGCACAGGCCGTCCACCTGGATCTGCCTGGGTTTGACGGCTTCGGATCCGATCTGGGTCAAGTGGCTTCGCCCGCCATCACGATCGCGACCGTGACCCAGATCGGCCTCGGCGCGGGACAGCAGGACGAGCGGAAGCAGGTTGCTGCAGCAGGCACGGCCGAGGAGCTGGGCCGTGCATCGGTGTGGGATATGGACTGGATGACGCCCAGCGGCGTCAGCGCACCATACGACCACCTGGGCGAGTCCATGCTGTCGTGGGGCCATTGCTGAAAAGGAGCTGGGTGAGAATAAGCATAAAATCATTACTCATAGGCCACATGAGCATAAGGCCTATGGTGCTCTTGCCAGTGCGCACTTGGCTGAATAATGCACATCACGTGCCGAATGCCGACGAACCCACAGCTGCACTGGATTTAGGCAGTCTTGGGACGCTGTGGCAGCTAGCTGTGTTGCGCTGTTTCAGGGCGTGTATATTCCGCATTGAATGCACAGTGCGTCATGGCAGGACGTGGCAGGTGGGTGGTCGCATTCGGCGCCTTTGCCTCTTGTTGCGCCTGCGCCCTCCGCATGAAGGGCAGGCCGGTGCACGGCGCAAGCCCCCCGAACTGCTACCCTGCCAATTGGATTAGCTTACCGTGTAGCGCTTCTTCGCTTTGTTTGGTGTGGTGCACATGATTTTCTTATGTGAGTGATACGTGGTCACGATATAAAATTGATGCAGCTGCTGGACGCGGCATGCACCTATGCCCTCACCTGGGCGTCGCGGCCTTCCTGATTTACGCTACGGAAGCCTGAATGACGCTGCCTCGCCGCTCCCTGCAAAATGTGCGGCTTGCACACCTAGTGCACATTGCTTTAGCGATTTTGCAATGGACATTCAAGCGTGAGTCATTGTGATTGCTTTTCCGGCAGACTGTACTGCTCTTTGTATGGCCCACCCACGCTGATCCTGGCTTTCGTGCTGTGCGCTGCATTTCTGATCGGTATGAGCTTGCCCTTGGCTTGTGGTGCAGCGCGGGGTGCGATGCAGTGCTCCCAGACAGCGCGACACGCCAGGGCTGTTGCACCTGATGCGGCCCTTGCCTACATACCGTACGCAGTGCTTAAGCGTGTTTAGGTGTTGTTTGTGCTCTTATGCTTGGAACGTTGTAGCCGAGGCCTCTGCTGCCCGACACGTGTGCCCTAGCTGTGTTGCTGTGTCTGCAGCGTATACATGCATCATGTGTTTGCGTGTGTGCACACGTCGGTGATCAGTGATTACCATGTTTGTGCTCTTGTGATTTCTGACAAGGAATTGCGGCGCGTTGGTCTGTCCCGGCCTTTCGTTTGCGGTGCTGAGCGGACCGAATACTGTACCTACGGAAGTGCCGGGGTTGCATGTGTTTCTGCATGTTGCACGACTTTTGTTGAATCCATACAGCGAGGTGTGTGAATGTGTATGGTTTGTTGATGAGGCGCGTCCCTTCCTTCCTGAAGGTTGTTGTGCATTCCGCGGTCACATTAATCGTTCGGGAGCATGATATCATCGATAACAAGGTCAAGGCAGACCGGTGACGACTTGATTCAGCACCGCACCAATGCACGCGTGTTGAAATAACGGCAAAGTGGCTGTGATCCGGGTCTCAATATCCATACAGCGATCCATGGAGGGACGTATTATCACGTATACCAACCTCAGCACAAGTGGTTGATGCATCATGGAGTTGAATCGGCGAATCGGGCTGCTTTGACATTCACTATTCAGTCAGTGTACCAGTAATCAAGTACGGTATCGTCTAGGCGTATTTCCGCTCCGCATACGCGACGATCTGGCCCTTGCCGGCGCTGTAGCCTTGCGTGTAGGCGTTGTTTTTGTACATGGTAAGCGCCATGGTGACGTCCGCCTTGAGCCGCGCCAGCTCGTACACCTGACCCGCGTCGGCGCCTTCGCGGCCCTGCTCCAGCTCCGAGTACGGCTTGCCGGCCAGCGCCAGCGACACCTGCGCGTGTGTGATGTGGCCATGTGGGCGCATGAGGGTGCATGACAGCACCATGCAGGCGTTTGATGGTGCGGGGATTGGCAGCATGGACAGTAGGCGACGGAAATGTGCCACGGCGGTGGTGGCCGGAGCAGCCTATCAGGGACTGACTGATGGGGTTTGACGTGATGGGATGGCATAACATTTTCGGATGGTTTGGTTTCGGTCCTTGGTGTTTGGGCGGTGGCGGTGGTGGCGCCAACACCGTATGGTGATTGTGCTGGCAGTAGCGTTGTGTGTGGCAGCAGTGTATGTTGGCTGCAATGTGTTTGCCGCGCCGCGTGCATCAGAGTTACAAGGTGCAAATTCGTTGTGCGCTGGGCCTGCTAGGGCCAGTGAATTCAAGGTGTTGGCAAATAGCACTTGGTCACTAACTGTGACTACATTCAAGGCAGACACGTTAGACGGTGGCGTGAGGCGGAATGGTGAGCCAGCCAAGAATTTGTAAATTGGCGTGGCACACGCATGTGAGACATGTTAACATGTATACAGTACACTACTGCGGTGGTGAGCAACCAGCGGTCTGCAGGCACGCGTGCCCATCGCAGCCACACAGCCGGTCATGCCAACAGTAGCTGGGAGTGCTGTTGGCCAATGCTGGGACACGGCGGCGTCCCCAGGCATGCTGCCGGCACTCCAGCACAGGCCGCCAGTGATACTGCAGTGGCTGAATTTCACCAGTGCGCTTTCACCAGTGCGCTAGTCCTTCCTGTCACGCTGCCGTTGGCGAACAGGGTTGCAGCCGGACCACCAGCGCGCCACTTTGCATTAGCCAGGCCTCGGCTTGCTTTTGGCCTACCGAACCTTTGCTAAGCATGCTCAAGCCCAAACCTTGCCCCATCAGACCCTGCTGCAGCGTCAGTCCGGCTTGCTTGCACGCACATGCCTCAACGCTTGGGGTCAGACAACAATCGTCAATCATCAGCCACCTTCTCTGCTCACCTTGTCCAACAGCTGTGCAGTCAAGACATGCACGTTGAGCGAGTCCCCGCCACCAGCCGCTGAAGCAGCAGGCTTCTTGTCCGCCGGCGCGGCCGCCCCCTTCCCTGACTTCTTGCCCGCGGGCGCTGCGGGGGCGGCGGACGACACCGCTGCAGGCGCTGCTGCTGCTGCTGCTGTGGCTGGGTCTGCGGGCAGCGCTGCGGGCGGTGGGGTCGCGGCGTCCGCGAGGTGCTTCAGGTCTGGCGGGTTCTCACGGTCTATCTTGGGCTCACACTCGAGGTCCGTGAAGAAAGGCTCGCGACCCACCGCTCTGCACGCAACATGCGATGCAGGCCAGGCGTGTCTCGCATGTGTGGTCATGTACTGACATTGGTCATTACTGACGTGTATGCGAGGCAGGGGGGAATGCCTTTGGGGCGTGTGCTTTGGGGGTGCGATTGAGGCGCCACTCCAGCGTGCGTTGTGGGGGTGTGCGTGGGTGCAGGAACGCTGTGGGGTCATTCGCAACCACGCTCGTGTCACGAGTTGCACGCGGTGGGCAGTGTGTGGTGCACGGCCGGGCGCGTCGCGGTCCGTAAAGCGCTATGTGCATGCACATGTGCGCTGTCAGTGTGTGCTTTGTGGTCAGTGGGGAGGACACATGCACCACACAACAGGCCAGCTGTGCACCCTGGAGTGATGCCCGCACGTGTCAGTGTTGCCATGCGCCACACGTGGCTGTCCCAGGGTTGCAGGATACATTAATTACAAGATGCTGGGCAGTCGGCATGCGCACAACCCATGCCTGAAGCTGTCATGCCCGCCCAGGCTCTCGGCCATGACATCCCGCTTAAGGTAGGGTCATTGCCTTCGACACGCAAGAACGTGCACATTTCTACTGGGCCGATGCACAGCACGGTGCACTGCAGCAGTTGCGGCTTGTTCCACACACCTGAGCGCCGCTTCCAGAGCGGCAGGCGTCATTTCTAGGCTGATAGTGTTGACCATTGGGTGCACATAGACCTTTTCCTGGATCTGAATGTTTTTGTCCAACACGAGCACCACGTTTGCGGCCTCAGGGTTGGCGACAGCCAGAGGTGTCACGCTCCCCAACGCTACCTGCCGCACACGAACGAAACCGTTGCAAGGTTGCGCCAGGCGGCAAGATGGGAAGGGAAGGGAAATACAGACGACAGACAGGCCGCACAGTCGCACACTGCTTCACTGCTGCTGGTGCGTTGAGACTCACCCCAAGGACAGGCATGAGGAGCTCTTCTGGTGCAAGCCTCACTCCGCCTTTACCAGTCCCCAATCGAGCAGACAGCACTGCATAAGGACAGGTGCATAACAGGGATGGGTTTATCTGAACTAGTTGTTAAATACTGCACTGAAAAGCAGCAGTGCATGCAGGGTTACAAGCGACGGCTTCCGCACCTTGTAGGTCAATTTTTGTCCCAGCCAGCGCGCTAATGATGTAGCAACGATGCTTTTTGTCCTGCAATCACATGAAGAATCAATAATGATAATGCACTGCCAGACAGCCAGGTGTGCAAGCATGTAGCAGGCACGCACAACGAAAACACGCGTACCTTGATAAACAGGTTCTTAATAACTCCTGTGGGGGCCCCAGGCAAGGCTGCGATCTGCATATTCCAAACATGAAAGAACCAGATAAGTCTCAAGGCACTTTGTATTGGGCGTGTGGGCTTGTGACACACGCCCACAATGCTTCAGGGGTTAACCGGTGCTGTCTGCTTTGCCCTGGCTGCAGGCCGCACCTGTTCGTCTACGGTCATCGCTGGCTGATGTGAATGAGTTGTGAAGGGAACGCCAGCAGCCTGGAGCTTGGACACGAGCTCCTCTGATGATTGCGGCATGATGGTGACAGCGGTTGGGCCTGGCTGCCTAGTGCTTACGCAGGCAACACAACGTAGTCCAACACAAAATATGCATAAAGCGGACAGTAGTGGTGTGGACGAATCGACCTGTAAGTCTGCAACGGTCATACGGTAAGCTGGCATGAACCTTGTCGTGCACCCCCCAAAGCATTACGCCCCCGGATCAAACCCCCTTACGAGCTGCATCACATTATCACACGCACTGAGCATGCTGGGCCAGACAAACGCATAACTCAGTGACTTTAAGGCAATCGAGCTACTGCATGCCTGCCTGCAGTTCTTGCCACCCACCTCAACGTTCAATCAACACCGTGACTTGGCTGAACTGCAAACTTTGCAGCCTACGTAGACACCTCAGCTGTATCTACAGTGACAAGGCCTTAGTGTGAGGCGTTTATGCAGTGGAGACAGCGGTGGACATGAAGCTTCGGCTGGAGTTCAGGCACGCACAGGCAGCATATGTTAACCGCTGGCTTGAACTCCGGAGCGCCTTCCTGCTTGTCAAGGAAACACGAATCCCTGTTGCTTCTGACCTGTGCCCTGTATTTGCAGTGGAGGTCTTGAGCTGCTTTTTGGCAGTCAGAAGTCGGTGGAGGCGGATGTTGCGGCGGCGGCGCCAGACGCGGCCATCACAGTGGGGCATGTTATTGGCTGGGCACGTGACAACCTGCTGCAAGAGCGGCCGGAGCTGTTCATGAAGGGAAACACCGTGTGAGTCACACGCTTGCGCTACGTTTACTTCCACTCTCCAGTGAATCATGCACAGCGCGTACGGCCGTGCGCGTTGCTGTGCCACACCCGGCGCCACACGGCAGCAGTGGAGCGGCGCCTGCAGCCCTGCAGCTGTTTCGCATCGATTGTCGATCTCGTGCAGCGAGCGTGCAGCGCTGCGCCCAGTGCGTCTTGGCAGCGCACCTGGCTCCTGTTCGGCGCCTCACACCTGCACGCTGCGGTTTGCATATGCAGGCGGCCTGGCATACTGGTGCTCATCAACGACTGCGACTGGGAGCTTAGGTGAGGCAGAGCAGAGCCGTTGGGCATGCAAAGATGTACTGTGCATGATGCCATGCATGCATGCACGTCTGCAGGTGGTGGCCTGCAGACGTGCATTCTGACATTCTCTGACTGTCTGAGCATCCTGATTCCTGACAGCGCCGCAAGCCGACGCCTGCGTAGGCCAGCCCTACGAGGGTATGCCCAGCAGCAAAGCGGGGGAGCGTTGCGCGGCGAGCGCGCTCACCATGCTGACCCACCACTTCTTGGCACCCTGCTGCTCCCTCTGCTTCCTGCTCCCTCTCCTCGCACAGCGACACCCTCAACACGGTGCTGTCGGAGGGCGACACACTCACCTTCATATCAACGCTGCACGGAGGGTGACGGGGCGACCGCTGATGACTGCTTGGCTGCATCGCAATATGGACACGCTGCCAAGTCAAACACGGACTCCAGCAGGCTTGTGCTGAAGGCTGGCCCCTGATGTACCGCTCACTGGTTTCTTCGGTCCGTCCCCACGCCCAGCTGTAAAGCTGCTAAGGCCACAAGCGGATGCGCCGCCCCACTGGGCGTTGGTGCACCTTGAGGCACTCATCGATGTGCCGGCTCAGTTTGATGCCTGCACATACAGGCAGAATCGTTGAGATTAAGGCAGCAAGGTTGCGAGCCGGTTCAAGGGTTGGGTGCAGGGGCCAGGCAAGCAGGCGGCAGGCGGCCTGTCTGGTCTGTGGTGTTAAAGGAGGCCGCGCTGCTTTTGAGAGACCCTTCTGGAAGCGCCCGCATGCTGCTGCCACTGCATGCATTGAGCCGGGCACGACAGCTGACCCTTGTTTGATACCGATTGTTACGCACGCACCTGAGTGAGCATCAGCTTTATCGTGCGCTGCACATCTTGCATACTCGCCCTGCTGATAGTATTGGCGATCGGCAGGGCAAACTGGATGGCGGGTCGCGAACCTTGTGCACCATTTTTGCATTCACAGTGCGTTGCAAGCGGATGCAGTGTTGCATGCTTTGCGCGGGCTTCTTGCAAGCTTACGGGTCCCTGTGCAAGTGCCTGACATACACCTTACACGCTCAAACTAAAAGGCTGCGGTGCATGCTTGTGCGCACAGCCAATAGCGGGTTTCATTTTGTGTGACTGCACTTCGGAACGTACATCACAACGCCATGCAACAAGGGGGGGATGAGGGATTGTGGGCAATGAATAAGAACATATGCTTAGCAAACCTGACACGTATCAGCTGCTTGTTGTGTACATGGACAGTGTGCTCCCGGTGAGCCAGTGGTGCCAATCTTGCACCCACTATATTGAGCACTCCCGAATCTTGCAGGAAACGGATGTACTGGTATGTGGCGCTTCTGGCCTGGCCTACTTATGCTTCAAGCAGGCCTTGCCATGATGCATGGCTGCCTGATTCTTCATTATGGATCGATGCATGCGTTTGCCTCCGCCGTCAGCATTGCATCTCGGCAGGGCGAGTGGGATTGATCGCAGGCAGTCCATCTGTCCATGCATCTCATCAGGCGCATGCTGCATGTTTGCACAGTGTGCAAAGACAAGGCACTGCCACACTGCCGCAGACCACCTGGCCTGCACTGACTCGCGTGTAACTGGTGCTGCCGGCTGCATGCTGGTCACGGCCCTGCATCATGTTCAGTGCTGCGCACCCTAGCGCAACTGGCGAGCCGCCAGCACCTGGCTCAACCGGCTCCAACCCCACCTGCTGACCCACATGAGCAATGGCTGACCCGGAGGCAGCCATAAGACCTGCCCCCTCACCTCTTCCCCCGTCCTCTTCATTATTGCTCCCACAGCCCTACATTTGTGGGATGCTTGGATCCACATCAACCCCTTTCCCTTTTGAGCCGTGCGCTGCTCCGGCCCCTTCCTCTTCTGCCTACAGCACGTTGTTGCAGGCCTCCGACTGCCAACTACACCTTTGTTTTATCTGCACGAATGGCGCTCGCTATGACGCTCCTGGCCAGTGGCCAAACTGTTATGCCACGCCCTGCAATGGGGCCTCGACGCCTGGCACGCGCGCACTTGCGTGTCAAGGCTGTGGCAGCGCCCCCAGCGCCGAAGTATCAGAGGCCAGATGCAAGTGGTCGTTATGGCAAGTATGGTGGCAAGTACGTGCCGGAGACACTGATTCCTGCCCTGGCTCAGCTGGAGAAGGACTACCAGGAGGCTGTTGCAGACCCGGCCTTCAAGGTAATTGCGTGATATGAGGCACACATATTGCTTTGCCCTGTACATACTTTGGTGCGGCCGAGAGGGGCTGCTCCTAGCAGAGATGCAGGCGCTAGCGAGGTCAGCGCTCGCACAACTGCCCGAGGCTGCTCGCCTGTGGGTACAAGGCACTATGTCTTAAGTCTCTCATAAGTTCAGTGAGCTTCATATTGCTTTGGTGGCATTTGAAGACCACCCTTTCGCGTTGGGACTGTGGTGCACGCAGGCCGAGATGGAAGATATCCTGAAGCACTACGTGGGGCGTGAGACGCCGCTGTACCATGCGGAGCGTCTGTCAGAGCACTACAAGAAGTATGTTGGCATGCTTGTTCTTGCAGCTGGCCTGCCTGGCGGCGTGACCCGCAGGGCACGCACTGTGGCTGCCTGCCGCGCCAGTCGACTCCTGAATCTGTCAAGGCACTGGGAACTTCCACCTGTGAAAGAACCTCATTGTAAGATGTCTGTAATGTGCTTATCCGCAGGGCTGATGGCAGCAGGCCTGAGATTTTCCTCAAGCGTGAGGACTTGAACCACACCGGGGCCCACAAAATTAACAACTCGCTGGGCCAGGCTTTGCTTTGCAAGCGCCTTGGAAAGCAGCGTATCATTGCTGAGACCGGTGCAGGCCAGCACGGTGTGGCAACGGTGAGGCTCACCCTTGCATGACGTTTCTGTGTGTATGCAGCCGCGAATTGTTGTTGCAGCCTTGGAACTGCTCGGAACGTGAACTCCAGGAAACCATGTTTTGCAATATGTCTTTCTGCCTGCAGGCCACTGTATGTGCCCGCCTGGGTCTGAAGTGCATCGTGTACATGGGTGCCAAGGTGTGTTGACGGTCACCTGGCTTGACAAGCACGCTGAAGCGCTGTGCATACGACCTGCATTGGTGTGCACGATATTGCACGGAGCACCTCGTGGGCATCCCATGCTTGCTGAACACGCATCGATGCCATGCAGTGCCGCTGCTGCGACGTGCTAAATGCTGGCGCATGCAGACCTCATGCATGCCCTCTGCACGGGATGTGAAGCTCCTTGTGCTGACGGCGCACAAGGCATTGCACAGCACGTGCAGGGGCATGAGGCCTTGTTGTGTCCTTTCAAGGTGTTTACGATGCATGCAGCGGTCGGTGCAGCGGCA
Organism: Chlamydomonas asymmetrica; assembly: GCA_001662385.1. Classification (NCBI taxonomy): domain Eukaryota; kingdom Viridiplantae; phylum Chlorophyta; class Chlorophyceae; order Chlamydomonadales; family Chlamydomonadaceae; genus Chlamydomonas; species Chlamydomonas asymmetrica. Next base: position 68,347 of record BDDA01000315.1, on the reverse strand, counting down.
TCAGCCGCATAGCATCCTCAAGCAGCCGTCCTCATAAGAATGTGGACGCGAATGCGAATGTATCCACTTATTCGATGTCAGTAACACTCATGAAAGCCATGCATATACCCATGGGAAGCTGGTTGGCGTTCTGCACCGCACAGAGCATGAATCTTCGCCTCGTGCGTGCCACGGCAGTGCCGGCAGCAGCGTTCAGACCATCACACACACCTTTTACACACACACCCACATGGGCAGCCGCCTGGTCAGCCCAGACACCTCGCTATCAGGTGCAGTCTGCGTCCTCACGCAAATGCAAACTGCATGGCGCGCCCCCGGAATCGCACTGCCTTGCCCCACGGGCGTCTCTTTCTGCACGCATCACGCATGCGCACACGCGCGCTCCGCGCATGTCTCTTGCTGTAACACATACGCCTGCGTGTGGAGCTGAAGGTGCCCTTGCATCCAGAACGTCACCGCCATCACGCCGCTGCTGTGCGGGCGCAAGGCAGTGACTGCCCAGCTGCGCCCCACGTGCCAACCGCACCGCGTGTGTGCATGTGCATATGCCTGCAGGACATGGAGCGCCAGGCGCTCAACGTGTTCCGCATGCGCCTGTGCGGCGCGGAGGTGCGGCCCGTGTACAGCGGCACCGCCACGCTCAAGGACGCCACGAGCGAGGCCATCCGCGACTGGGTGACCAACGTGGAGACCACGCACTACATCTTGGGCTCAGCGGCCGGACCCCACCCCTACCCCATGATGGTGCGTACTGCGTAGTACAGCCGCGACGCGCGCCATGAGTCAGTGCATTAGTCATGCACGAGCCAGGGAGGGGGAACTGGGAAAGGAAAACCACCTGGGAGTCTAGATACACGCGGTGAGGGGTGCACGACTGTGCGCAGGAGTTGGCAGCGGCAAGGGGCGACAGGGGAGGTTGAAGGTGTGCGAGGCAATAATGGGTTGGTGGCGAGCATGGGTGGGAGGTAACAAAGGGGGCTAAGCGGCTGCAGGCGGGCTGAAGGCGCGCCAGAGATGCAAACAGCTGGCAGCCGGGGCCTTGGGCCCCAACGTGAGGGAGGGCGCATCACCTGGGCCCCCAGAGCAACATTTAGACCTGATCCAATCAGGAGGGTATCTACCTGCTGTGCCGGCAGTACACGGGACATGCAGTGCACACTGCACAGGTAGGTTGACGCTTTGCATGCATGCGTGAGCACGCGAGCCGTGTATCAGACGGCGTCAAGTGTCGTTGCATGCGCGTGCGGATGATGCCACGCTGGGACCGCCAGCTGACTCGGAGGTGTGCTCACACTCCCCATCCACCCCACCCAACTGGCAGGTGCGTGAGTTCCAGTCGGTGATTGGGCGTGAGACGCGCCAGCAGTGCATGGAGCGCTGGGGCGGTCTGCCGGACATCGTCATGGCGTGCGTGGGTGGCGGCTCCAACGCCATCGGCATCTTCAACGAGTTCATCGATGAGGACAAGGTGAGGGCAGTACAGCACATAAGGATGGCGTGCAACGGCACCCTAGAGCTGGCACCGCGCCATGATGCGGGCCCAGCAGTCGCGTGGTGCATCAGAAACGCGCAACTGACCATGCACCATCTGGATGCGTTTGAGGACTGACACTGCTGCACCTGCTAGCGGTGCGGGCCTGCAAGTGCGGCCAGGCATTGGTAGAGGGCAAACCTTGTGATGAAATCCATGTGGCCTCACTCACGCGAGCAGCATGTATGGTACTTCCCGGCACGTTTGGCCGACACGCTCCCTGATGCAACGCAACATACTACAACGTAACTTACCGGCGCGTGTGCGGCGCGTGCTTGCAACGGCGCGTCGCGCGCAGGTGCGGCTGATCGGCGTGGAGGCGGGCGGCGAGGGCGTGGAAACCACCAAGCACGCCGCGACGCTGACCAAGGGCACGCCTGGCGTGCTCCACGGCAGCTACAGCTACCTGCTGCAGGACGACGAGGGCCAGATCATCGACCCACACTCAATCTCCGCAGGGTGAGAGGTCGGCAGCGCCGCGTGACACCATGTGGCTTGTGGAACCATATGGCCAGCTGATTAGCTTCTGTGCTTGTGGAAGCGTGTGGGGGCTGGGAGCTGTGTAATCCCATGCAGCCGCGAACGTGCGTGCGAGCAAACCCCTGCACGCCATTTTCGCATCCGTTGTTTGCGCCTGCTGAGCTCTTGCTTTGCTCTGTGTGTACTCCAGCTCGCGCAATCGGAGCTGCATGCATTGTGCGTCCGGCATTTGCTTCCTGCCTGCCGCGGTGCATGTGTAGCTTATCCTTTGTATCCGCTGCTTGCGAATGCAGCACAATCTTGACCCTTGCTTTGCTGGCCACATGCTCATCCTTGTGCCCTCACCACGCTGCTCCTACCATCCTGCTCATCCTCCTCCTCCTCACCGCACCAGGCTGGACTACCCGGGTATCGGCCCGGAGCACTCCTTCCTCATGGACGTAGGCCGTGCCGAGTACTACGCGGTCACGGACGCGGAGGCGCTGGAGGGCTTCCAGCTGCTCAGCAAGTGAGTGGTGCGGGGGGCCGTGGGCGGGGGGGAGGAGGGGAAAGAAGGCATGCAAAGCAAGTTGGGGCTGGCGAGGGCTGCTTTGCTGAAGAACTAGAAACGCTTGGCCCCACTCCGCCATTTTACGAGTGTGTGACGCTGCCATGATGAGTTCATCAGTGCATCCCCAGTGCAGGACTGTGCGGGCTGGTTTGTGCGCACGCGCCGGCTGCGTGTGCCTGCGTGTCCACTTGCACCACTCCGGCAGCGCGAACCCCGTACCTGCCAGCGTGTTTGAGCGCGCTGCACGTGCGGATTTGTCTAGTGGTGCCGTTTCCCATCTGTAGTCGACCTGACGCCACCCCGCACTTGCGAGTTGGACAGCAGGGACTTTGATGCTGGTTTAATTAAAGCGTGCGGGGTGCCGTTTCCATCAAACCAGCATTAAACCTTCCTGTCCAACTCACAGGTCATGAGTGTAGGCAACCGACAAGCCAACCCTGCCGTGGTACATCGCGCATATCCACTCAGACCGCAAACAACATTTGCTGGCACAAGTTCGCTGCTCCTGCTCCCCGCTCCTCCCTGTTGACACCGGCAGGATTGCCCATCGCCCATTTCATGACCGTGTTTGCCCCGTTTGTCACGACGCGGCATGCGACTTGCAGCACGTTCTGTTCACTTGCCCCCACCCCACCCTGCAAGAACTGCGCTCGCAGTACCGGCCCCTCCCCGCTTCCTTACGCGCTCTGAACGCCCCGACCTCTCCCCCTGACGTTGCAGCACATTTCATCATTGCATGTATGTATGCCTGGGCTCAAATCACATACACGCCCGCTCACACACGCACCACCACACACCCCACACAACTTCATATGCACGGATGCAATCCATGAATGGCCAGATAGGCCAAGTGATGTAAGTCAACCATGAGTGTAGGCAGTAGATTGCAGTTTGGTGCCCAGCATGCATGTACGCGCTGACCTCATCTCATCTCCTGCTGCGCTGCTGCTGCTGCGCCAGGCTGGAGGGCATCATCCCCGCGCTGGAGACCAGCCACGCCATCGCCTACCTAGACAAGCTCTGCCCCACGCTGCCAAACGGCACGCGTGTGGTCATCAACTGCAGCGGGCGCGGCGACAAGGACGTCAACAACGCCATGAAGTACCTCCCAGAGTACAACCCGACACTGACCAAGTAGATGACGATTACGGCGACGCCCTTGATCGACAGTCTCACATTGTGCATGCACGATGGCGATGACAAGCAGGACGGTGATGCACGACCCGTGATGTGTGGTGCCAGCTCGGGGCATGCATGTTTGTGCAACCCCTGCCCTGATATCCCCCCGACGGCTGGCAGGGCGGTTCGGTGCACACACATGCTGAGCGCATCAGCGGAGAGGCCACATACAATAGTATGATGAGAGTAATTTCCCAACGGCCCATGCGGATCGCCGCATAAGCATGGCAGGGTGCCGGTGGGTGTTAGCACTTGGGCAGGCGCCGTGCACACTATGGTGCCCGAGTGAACTGGCGGTTAGTTACCAGGGTATGCACGCCATGCCCTCACCCCAGCGCGCACAGCATGTGTCTAGTGCTCGCAGCACATTCGCTGAGGTACTGCTGCAGCAGCATGCACAATCCTTGCAGGCTGCTCGCTGTTTTCACCACTCTCCACGGCAGTGGCGCCGCTCAGCTGCATAAGCTTGCCTCTCAGGCGCGTGCCTAGCCGAGAGACTGGCAGAGCGTGCGCAAATGCCATACAAGCACCATGGCTGTGCCCATAACACGATCCGTGTTTGGTCAATGTCCATCATACCTGCCTCTCCCCAAGCACAAGTTGCTTTGCCGCTTGAGGTCCATATGCACATGACCCATCCCCGCCGCACTGTACTGGCCCTCGGAAGTGGAGTATCGACAGTCTCTGTGACAGCGACGCCACTCTCCCCTCTCATCTGACACCACGGACACAGTCGTCAATGCCCATCGCAATTTCTTGCCTGTTCGCCTACATCGAATTGACCCTGGTCTCTTATGTAAATGCAAGCTTTCCTCTCATTTCCGATGTCTGAGTCCACGTGATTGCCTATCCAGAGCAGGAAGCTGTTGCAAAGATTTGTGTGATGTTATCCACGGCATGTAGATGGCCTCACAGGTGTGCAAATGACCATCTGCGGTTGAGCGGTGCACGGAGCGCAGTGCAGAGCTCGCAAATCGAGACAGCATGCAGGCATCAACATATGTTACAAAAGCAGAGAGTGAGGATGTTATAGCAATGTGGTGGAGTTGTGTGGCATTGACCTATTGCAACAGAGTTAGCTGCCGCTTGCTAAACCTGTTCATCGGGCTGGCATGCTGGCTCCCACCCAGTTTCGCGAATTGGCCCAACAGCATGTAATCATTTTAGAGACTCAAACACGTGCTCTCAGGTGGTCCAATTCACCACTCAAAGTGTCCCAAGCCTGAGGAATGAGCAGTGTTGGCATTGTCAGCAGGCAAGTGATGGTGCCAGTACTCGCCCAAACATGCCTGACTGGCATGATAGTTCGTAGTGATACACATAATGCCCCCAGAGCGGAAACATTATGAAGTTCAAACATTTGAGGCGGCAGGGTGCGCCATGCAAATGAGCCAAACATCTCCAAGCGCACAATCCAACGCGTCAACAACCCTGACACAGGATGCGACGATCGCAACCAGGCAGCGCCAGAGCATCCCCCCCTTGTATTCCATACAGATGCACTACGGCAGTTGTTAGCGCCCGTGACACCCATCAAGCCCACCCCATACACTGATCACCATTCACCGTTGGCATGGTGCTTGCCTGCGATGTGGGGCTGACACGCGGCCACTAAGAGGCACGCATGCACTGACGCCTAATGCAGGGTTGTGGCTCCACACAAGCATCGTACACCCGTTGTGCCGAGCCCGAATGCCGACTGTTGTTCAACCCCTTGCACGCAAGCCTGGCGGAGGGAGGCGCGCACAAGCTTTGCCGCTGTTGCGGCCGTGCCCTGCCGGCGCTGGCAGGGTGCGCTGTGGTGATGCAGTGAGCCGCAGGCGATACGGTGAATGAAGTGCTTTGTGGCGCGGCCGTGCCAGCAGCGCAAGCAAGGGCAGGAAAAAGCAGGCAAGACGAAAAAGCCTTCGGTGATGGACATCCTGTTCGTTCAGAGCGGCTGTGTTGAAGGCTGACGGATGCGGGACAGGGGAAAGCATGCAGCAAAACGACTTCAGGCAGAGATGCTCAGGTGCACGTGCAGCTCAGGAGCGTGTTGGTGAGGTAGCAGCCTGCTGTGTGGTAGTGGCTCCTGAACAGTACATGTGGTACATCGCGGCACATGACAATCGCGCGTATGGCGGGTACCAACTGCATCTGTCGGTCTCGGAGCAAAGGAAAGGCTGTGGTACAGCTATACAGCAGCTTCAGCACAGCCACAAGAAGCGAGGGCGGGTGGGGGCAGTGCCGCAGCAGCCTGTAATGGTGACAGTAGGATACACAAATACGGTATTGGCACAGCGGTTGATGTCAGAGAACGGGCAAGGCCTACCCACCCCACGCACGGGCGAAGCGTGTGGGGGGGTCTGGGACAGCACACAGTACACGATGAGCCATGGCTTCGCGGAGGCTAGCGCTGCTGCCAGGTAGAACTACAAGCGAGAGCCCTGGTTATGTAGGCTGGCTTGAGTGAGGGCAAAGCCCGCCTGTGTACAGCCACAGAAAGGCGTTTGGCACACGATACTGGTATGGCACTACAATGTGGTGAAGCGAGCAGACGGGGAGTCGCAAGCGGCATCAACTGTGTGCAGTTCTGCTGTACAGAACGGCCCTTAATGAAGCAATGTGCACAATAGGGAACCGAAAAGCAGTGAGCGAGCTGAACGGCATGGCAGGAGTGAGATTGCACGAAGCAAGCGCATTGCTGTGTGAGTGTCGGGGGTCAGTGAGCGGACACGGTGATGATAAGTGATACAAGGCACTCGCACGACATGCTAGGATTATGCGAGTAGCACCCAAACACGGGCGAATGGGGCCAATGAGGGAGACGGAAGGGACATGAGCAACATGCGGCGGACGGCGCATGCTCATTTCCTGCAGCCGCGCTGCAACATGCGACTCGATTGCACGCAAACGCACTAGACCCGAATCTCACAACTGCCACGCGCTCGTCCCCTCCCACATGCAGGAAAACGGCACCAAACACGCTCGGTTCTCGTTCCCCCACAGATTGGCACAGCGCATGGTTGGGGCGGTGGCGGCTGCACCTGCATTGCAAGTGTGCCTTGATTGTTTTGGGTTTCAACACGCAGTAGGGCTGGGTTGCAACGCTCCCTCATACGCTCTTCGCTCACAAAACCAAACAGCGGCAAAACCCTGGGCAGCAGGGCGAGCAGCCCCATCACATGATAAGGCAGTGCACCCAGGGTCCAATGCTTCAACAACTAACGTACGAATAAGGGCGCAATGCGCGTTCATACCACCAAACAAGTTCCAGATCCTAGTTCTCTTACTAAACTCTTGCTACTTGAACACATGTTGGCTGCGGTTCCAGGTTTGACTCTCGGTCTCTCATATACATGAAAACATGCACGCAATGGTCGAGGAGTGATTGTCCAACAATGTACGAAGGCAGAGAAATGCAGTCTCACTCCCCTGAAGCTATGTTTGCCCTCAACAACATGCATGCCAAGTAGTAATGAAATGGAACAACATGGGCACTAACACCTACGCAGGTTGCAGCTAGCCTATGGTAAGCTAGTGAGGCTTGATGCCTGGGGTCGTATAGCAAAAGACCAAATGTGTAAATCTCATCCCCGTGTGAAAACCTCAGCAGCCATGCTGCGAGGCAACAGAATGTACCATGAGCAGGCGCAGAACGGGAGACTCTCAGCCTCTCCATCCCCCATTGAGCCCACGCATCATGACGCTTCGCTGGGTGTGTTTGCTCACGCCAACCTGCAGATCACTCTCACCAAGACGCACGCGTCCAGGCCTGACAGGAACACACCACAGCAGCAGCAGCAGCAGGCCCAAGTACCCAACCCTGTGTATTGTGCTTCACACGCACGCAGCTGACTCTCTCGTGGCGCTCTCACGCACCCGCAGCACGCACACAGCACTCGCAGATAAAACTACTGAACCATTCTAATGTGGACATGGCAGCAGTGCGGTCTGTGATGTGCCGCGTCTGCTTAGCTTCATGCTCCGCTCCAGCAAAGGTAAAGAAGCTAGAGAGCCTCCGCCCAGGCGTGTTGCCACAGCAGTCAGGTGAGGCGCAAGCTGACGAGAAGATGTGGTGTGTGACACAACGGGGAGCACACTGCAGCCGGTGGAATGCGAGCCAGCCCAAGGCATGCACCTTGGAGCGCCGGCGCGGTGACCCTGGGTGGCGGTCTCACCAGGCAAGCCTCTACATGGCATGCCAGCATACGCTGCATGCCTCTGACCTGCACTGGCGCAGGCTGTTGGGCACCGCCTGCACATGACGGGTCTTGCACCTGCAGAGGCCTGCATCCAGGCATGCTTGCAGGCAGCACATTGTCCCTTGCTCCGGTCAGCAAGCGCCCGCACCGGTCTGCGCCACCGGCGTGTAGGCCAGGCGTACCGCAGAGATCTTGGGCCCGCAGTGCGGCTCGTACTGCGACAGCGCCGAGTACATGCCGTCCGCTCCTGGAAGGGCCCGGCCCCTCAGCGCCACCACCACATGAGTGATTGGTTCCGGAGCCTGCTGCAGCCTAGGCAGCTTGGGCGATGTCGCCGAGGAGGCGGCGGCGGCGTCGCTGCCGACGTCGCCGCCGTTGCGCAGCGTGCACGTCAGGCGGCGCCACTCACCGCGCGGGGCGAGCTCAACGGCAGATGCGGCCAGCGTGCAGCCGGCGCGCACCACCGCCTCCATGCGTGGATCCAGCAGCTGACCCAGATCAAGATGCACGTTGTCGTCGTTGCCTGACACAACAGCCTGAGCCACGCTGCCGCTGCCGCTGCGGCTGATGGTTCCGGAGCCGCCGGGGCGGCCGGCGTCACCGCCGGCGGCGGCAGCGGCCGCACGCTTGGGGTCGATGCCGACCGGCAGCAGCGCCTGCGGCAGGCTGAGCAGCGCTGACAGGCTGTGGAGGTCGAGCGTGGCTGACATGGGGAACGCGCCCGCGCCCGCGCCGGCCAGTGCGTGGTGCACACCCAGGTGCGCGTGGTGCGGGTGACCCAGATCGGGCGCATGCGGCCCCGCTGCCGCGACCTGGCCGCCTTGGTGCTGCTGCTGGTGGTGGAGGAGGGCCGCGTCGGCGGCCGCGATGGCGTCGGCGAGTGCGGGCAGCAGCGCGCGGAGGGCGGAGCGTGTGAGCCCCACCGCCACCAGCTGCGCCTCCCCCTCCACTCCCGGCCTGCGCACCAGCACACAGCCGTCACCACGCATGTTCAGATTGGGTGAATGCATACGGTCGTGCTACGATGTGGTGGTGTTGTGTGCAATTGTGCGTTGTGCAAGCCCATCACCGCAGCAAAGGTTATCTGTGTGGCAAACGCAGCGATCAGGACTGCCGGGAGCATGACGTATGTGCTGCATGCATGCAAGACGTGATGGAAGGTGCCCATGCATAGAGCATTGCACAACACCCAATGACGCGCAACAGTCTTGCAATGGATTCGATCCCGTGCATCAATGGCGGTGCGATATGAACATGTGATGGTACCACTGCAAAGACACACAAGTCGCCCATTGGCAGCTGAAACCTTGCCAGCGGGCAGCAGCTGAAAGCCGCAGCAAGGCTTCAAAATGCGATAATAGTCCGACACTGCACGGCATTGTGCCGCGCTGCGCTGCACAGTGCTTGCGCGCGACCGGCGGGAAGCCGCGCGCTGCTGCTCTGCTTAGCTCCCAAGTGCACCACTGGCATTGGTCCTGTGCTGTTCTTGCTTGGCAGTAGGTCCACTGCAAACCCCACGTGTGCATCAGAGGGAAGGGAGAGCAGTGTCAGAGACCCACACTGCGTCACGCACTCACCGTTCTGTCACCCATGCCGACAGCGTCAGCGGTGCTGCGGCGTCCACCACGCTCTTGCAAAGCTGCAGTGCAGGCTGCTTGCTGCCAACCTTCCCCTTGAAAAGGCGGGACTGCAGGTCTACAACCTGCAGCAGCGAGGCCGAGACACGAATTGGATGGATGTTGCCTTGACGATTGCCAGTTGCATGAAGCTGGGCAGGCACACGCCATACCTTACAGAGGAATCCCTACCAACTCCACCATCATGCACTGCCTTGGCCCTGGCCAAAGGCTGCTCTTCTTGGGACCTACCTGCACCACTTCGCACCACTGGCGGTGCATTCCGAGGGCGCCAGTGTGAAAGGGTCGAGCGTGCTTCAACGTGGCAGCATCGCGCAGGCAGGGCAGGTGATAGTGGTGGCAGCCATCAAGCAGAGGGAGCTCCCAGGTTGGTGTGATGCTCGGGGTGGTGGCATACTGCGCAGGCAGGCCAATTGGCAACACACAGACTCTGTTGACTTCTGCTGCCATCCAGGGTTTTCATTTCGTGGGTAAAAGATGCTTCCGACCCAGCGATAGGGGCTTGAAACAGAGGATTTTGAGCTGGGCAATTTCCAGACACTGTCGGCCTTGCACAACCGGCGACTTCACCCACATCGCTGATGTGTCAGCAATTGATGGAGCAATTGATGCAGCAACCAAGCAGGCTCACCCACTCGCCCAAACGCTCCATCAGAGCTGAATTGTATAAGAGTTGGGTTGTAAGTAGGCTGTAAGCAGCGGCATACTCAGCGTCCCCGTTTGCGCACAGTTTGAGCAATTCGGGCCTAAGGCAATTTCGCCAGGTCATCTTGCAGGTGGACGCCGAGCGCCAGCGGCGTGACACCAGGATGCAAGCAGCAGCGAGAGTGGGCGGGTCGACGTGGAACAACACATCACGCAGGACCTTATCGCACAGCGCTTCCATGGTGGGGCTCTGAAAGCTAAAACGATTGGGGTGGATTCTGATATGTGTGGGCAACCGGGCGCAGACAGCTTGGAACTGCAAAAGGCAAGGTTGGAATAAGGTACCAGTGTTGGTGTCTGTTTACGTGGCAAAGGTCAAGACTCGGAACCATTGGCAAGCGTTGCCTGCCGCTAGTTCAAATCTCACATTCGACTGTGAACAACGCCATCCGTGCATCTATACATCAGAGCCCCAAGACCCACGGAATGTGTTCTGCTCGATACAGTTTAAACGACATGCAGCAGGCCGCAGCAGGCAGGAGGCAGCAAGCAGTTGGTTAGACCCAGTGGCCTACTGACTGCCTCATTGCTGCTGACCACAGATACAGAAAGAACTTTGAAGTTATATTGCTGAGCAAAACTGCATGCACGCAACAACGTATGTCGCATGCCACGTTCAACACCATTTGGCCTTTCCCTACTTGTCCCCTCGGAGCCTTTTTGCCTTAGCAATGTCAAGCTGAAGGCATGGGTGCCAACCAGCTATGTTGCAGTTTTTGTTAGACGATGATGTGCTGTGGGGGGTGGCTTTTGCTTCTTGATGGCTCTACACTTTAGGTCTGAGTCAGCATTGGTTTCCGCCACAGCACGATCATCACTGTTCTCATGCCGGGCTTTAACTAGGATTGCCGTCAGTAATAGACACAGTTGTGAAAGTATTTGTCGTGCGACCCACTCGTGTTGCTCGGCATACCTAAACGCACTGGCCATTGCCCTCCAACCACCAAGCTGAGCAGGATGCAGACCGTCGCCAGCAGACCGACCAGCAGGTCGGAACGCCGGCTCGCCTCCGCCTCTGCCTATATTTCCCTAAGCGCTGTGGTGTCTCTGAGCGGATCTCGTCGATTTTCTAATCCTCTGTCCGTGCCTGCAAAACCACCTGCAGGGTGGCCATTGCCACAAGGAGCAGCAGGAAGGTTGCTTTGACTGTCCGGTCTGTATTTGGGTGAGTGATGCACGCAACACAATCCGTCTGCACGCTCACTGCCCTTGATACCATGGACATGTGCCCCCCGCCACGGTATCGTGGCGCGTGAGTGGTTAGCATATCACAAGGTGCGGTTCTTGCCCTGCTACCCTGTACAGGGGAGCTGACAAAGGCAAGGAGGCTGGCAAGGACGTAAGCAACTTATGTTGCCTGGGTTTATGCTGTTCTTGTCTGCTTTACCCCTCCTACACTCACTGCACCTGGCGGTCAGATTACTATCCACCCGACATTGCCTCTGCTCTTTCCTGCAGGCTGCGTTTGCTGCACAGCAGGCCATTCTTGCCGCTCGCCGCGCTAAGCGCGACGAGATTATGTCCTCTATGGGCCGCAAGGAGGCAAAGGGCGCGAGCAAGGCCGCCCCACCCCCGCCGCCTGCACGCAAGGCACCAGCTCGTCAGCAGGTGCGCGTGACGCAGAAGCCCCCGGGCTGCTGCCTCCCCCCCCCCTCCTGTAAATCCCGACACGCTCACCATGCAGGAGTTGCTTACACAAGCAAGCATGGCTTTTGCTCATTCTCGTGGTGCAATTCGCGGAACCCAAGGCCAGCGTCGAGGCGCAGCACTTGCTGCGCCGCCAGATCCTGAGCGTGCATAGGCCAACGCAGAGCGAGACAGCATAAGTGCCAACTTCCTGTGCATGAAATGATCAATTTGCCCATGCTGAGGGTCCTGTGGGTATGCGGCAGCACCTCAGTGACCGGCACTGGTGTGCTCGGTGCCGGTGCGTGCTGCATGGTGTATGCTGCATTGCTGCATGTGGTGCATGCTGCATGGGAGCGCCTTGGGCACGTGCATTCGCATGCACGCGCGCATGCTCATGAGTGTACAACACCATGGCGCACCCATGAGTGAAGGACAGCATGCACTGCTGTATGCAGGTTGCACAGGTGTGCATGTGTCGGGTGGTTGTTGGCTGTCGACCGCATCAACGCGTTTTGCTACCTGCACCGTTTTGCTACCTGCACCGTTGTGCTTGCTTGTGGTCCTTTCTGCAGGTGGTCGTGGAGGAGGAGGAGGAGGAGGAGGAGGAGGCTCCTAAGTCCGGCAACCCCCTCAGCGGGCTCCTCGGAGGCCTGTTTGGCAAGAAGTAATCAAGCAACAAAATCGCCGCCTGTCCGTTATTGTTGCTGTCGCAACAACCTTATATTGGTCTTGCTGCAGACATGCGCGTCAGGATGTGTCCCGAGGTGAAGATTACAAGAAGAACTTAACCACCACCAGTCCGCAAGCTTGCCGGAAGGGTGAATACACCGCGGTGCGGCCAAATGGAGGCGCTATGCAACCTACAACAGCTTAAGTGGTTGCATTTTGATACCCATGCATCCCACACACATTCATTCCAATCTTCTGAGGATTACTGTGATCCTGGACGATCACTACAAGACTTGCTGTGCGCTCATAGGGCAGCCTGCTGTGCGTTTCAAGGCCTGTGTACAAGTGCATTGCATGTACGTGTCTGGTGAAATTCAAGTTTCCCTTGACCGTTGCGTCATGCGGAGCCGCACCGTGTTGTACATACATAGATTGGTCGCCTAGGGCAGCACCCTACCACGCGCTTAAGCAGAAGCAGGACAGATACAAGCGCAACACCCAACTGTGGTGCAGTAGTTGGTGCACCAGTCCACCGCAGGGGCCACTGCGGGGGCCGCTCGATAGATATGGACAGTAGTTTCACTCATTGCCTGCTACCGTATGTATGAGCGCCTTGCTGCTGCTGTAAGGTGACGACGTCAGCTGTGCACGTGGCAGTCGTCCTTTGCGGTGGACAAACTGTCGTGCACCTTGTGCGGTGAAAGCATGTGTGCTGCACGTGTCCTAGCGCTGGATGACTGGTGAGGTTGGGACGAAGGGGGTGTGAGTTGCGCCCACCGCGCTCAGGTGTGACTGCGTGTGACGGGCTGTCCTGGACATGCGGTTGCCCTGCAGTACACAGCACGGCCTGTGAGTTGCAGCCTGTCTGGCACCTCGCCACATGCAGCATACCGGCGGCGTACCGGGTGATAAGCGCCAACAGTACCAGCTACGGTACTGCCAACAAACATGCGGTGGCAGGGAGGGAGGAGCAAGCACGGATGCTTGGTCATGCACCCCAAAATGACATGAGCATCAAGAAGGCATTCTTTGCAATGACACACACGTGGGCAGGGACATTATGCAGTTGCTTGCTCTTGTCAGCATGCCATCTACCCGTGCTTAATACACACACGGGCGGGAGTTCAGTGTGCGCGGTTGAACGTGCAAACGGCGCTACGCCTGCGACCCGCCTACTGCGCACCCTTAGAGCACAACTGTCAGTTTTGGGTGATCCCAATTCGAGGCAAATGATTGGGAGGCCAACCCAATCAAATAATTTTTGTACTGCCTGCAAAACCCTTCTTGTGCTTGGGTCCTTGGTCAAGTATTCAGTCTCCGCGTCTTCATCCTTACAGGTTGTTACCTCTCGCAGTTTTCATACCCTTGCAGCCCGAATGCTTCTTTGACTAAAACGATAGGCGCGAACTGGAAGCAAACCTTGCGAATGACTGGGGGACCTCAGCAGGCAGAGATTCCTCAGTGCCCCGTTTGCTGCGAGCGGCTTGGTAAATACGGCGGGCCATCTACGCTTCCCTGTGGTGAGCCAGGGGCGCTGCGTGCTGTCTCTGCTTCTACCTGTGATTTGAAAAAGCTCCACCTAGCAGGAAACCACCCCAACAAGACTTCTACACAAAAGGGTCATGGGTCTTTGTGAGCTTGGAAAAGCCCAGACCAGTGCTTGCATGCAAGCATAAATACCTCGGCTGGCCTCCGGCGAGCTGTATTGTTGGCTCTGCTGACCTGGACAGCGTGATTCGCCCGACCCGCAAAGAACCGCTGGGCACTGTCCAATTTTCTCTTGTGGTTGCTTGACCTTTTTCTTCACAGGTCACAACGGCTGCCTCTCCTGCTTCAGCTCAGTCCAAGTCAGGAACAGCTTGTGCCCGCTGTGCCGCTCCCCGTTCGACCCTGAGCTGCGCCTGAGGGTGAATCACGAGCTAGAGGACCTCATCTCACTGGCCACCGTAATGTTTGTGGATGAGAGCCTTCAACAGGAGGGCTGGGAGGCGTTTCCCACCCACAAGGCCACAGCCGAGCACTATGCAGCAGAGTTGGTGAAAGGCCGTGCACCAAGTGGCGCCGACGCCGCATACCCACGAAAAGGCATGCCGGAGCACTCAGCACCCTCAGCACCAGAGCTTGGGCAAGCAGGCCCCAGCTCTTCAGGCTCATCTTCTGGCGATGCAGCTGCTCTGCCGGACGACGTGCTCGCTCTGGAGCCTCCTCCCTGGCTGCCAGATTCGCAGGCCACGCAGTGCCTGAACTGCCACCTGGAGTTCAGGCCCTTCACCCGCCTTCGGCACCATTGCAGGCTGTGCGGCAAAATCTACTGCAACGCCTGCTGCCACAAACGCATGTTGGTGCCACCGCGTTACGGTCAACGGTGAGAGAGAGCTGCAGATGCAGTTTGCAACACTCCCTTATTATACTCCAGAAGCCCTGTTTCTGCTTCGTTAAGCTTGGTGTTCGTTACACTGTGCTGCGTAGTTCGGCGTAGTTTGGCTACACCGTTGTACTTATGTTGTGCATGTTCCCCCTCCCCTACATTTTGACAGGACGCCTCAGCGCGTGTGCGAGCTTTGCAGTGCAGCGCTGGAGCCCCACCAGCAGCAGCTGGCGAGCACCTTGGCAGTGGCATCGCAGCCCCCGGTACTGGATGCACCTGATGCGATATCCCTGCGCAGCTGGCTGAACACACCCTGGGCGTTCAACCTTGAGGAGGACATTTTCAAGGCAGCAAACATGCTGCAGGCCTTCACCAAGGTGAGAGGCAGTGTCTATGTGTCTACGTGTGTGCATTGCCCATGCGCAATGCAGTGTGCTTCTGACAGCTTCAAGTTGGGTACACAAGGTGAACCTGCCTTGGACCCTGTTCTGGTATAATGGCACACAGGCGCCAAGGCTGAGCCCAGAGGTGGGCCTGCCCACGACGGTGCTGGCAGGGGCTGAGGGACTAGCACTGTTGTCCGTGGTCAAAATTGGAGCTGGCTGGTCCATCAGCTACGGAACAGGTACGTACACTGGATTGGTGCGTAAAAAGCCTGCTGCTTTAGGTTAGGTCAACTCTCGAAGTCATAACCCGTGCTGTGTTCGTCATGGAACCATGAAAACAAACTTTTGATGGCATGCATGACGCTTGCAACCTTGTGCGCAACCATGTTTTCTGCCTGGTAAATTACTATGCATTCCCCACTTTGCATGCAGGCCTCCTCATCAGCCGCACGCCTGATGGCGGTTGGTCGGCACCGTGCGCGGTGTCGGCAGCGGGCCTGGGCTGGGGCCTGCAGGTCGGCGGCGAGCTCACGGACCTGCTGCTGGTGCTGCGCAACAAGTACGTATGCGAGGAAGTGCAGTCTAAATACGTTTGCTTACGCCCTAGCCGTCCCTCAACATGTTCAGGTGGACCTGTGTGTGTACCAAACTACCGCAAACGAGCGTACGCTCGTCGCGCACAGGGTGCGAGGGACAGCTTCTTCCAAGTACATCGCCGCACTGGCCTCGCAACTTGACACAGACACTGCTCAGCCAGGCCCGGGGGAAGCGGTGCAGCACCGTTGGCATGCATGTATTCATTCTTGAGCCGTGCGTTGCTTTGCAGGGAGTCGGTCGCTGCGCTGTGCGGCTCATTACGCCTGGGCCTGGGCCTGGGAGGCAACGCCAGCCTGGCCCTGGGGCCCATCGGCAGGCACGCGGACGCCTCAGTCATGGTGAGCGAGCACCACGGAGGCTAGAGGGCCAGCTGAGGATTTGCTTGGTTGGTGTCCGTTCGCCTGTGGTCGGCGCAGCCTACGTGCATGCAATGCCCATGAACTACTAAGGTCATCCCTGATATCCCATTCAGCAAACATGCACAGCAGTGGCGACCTGCACGGGGTATGCGCCCATCAGCATGCGCAGGGGGGCGGGGGGGGCAGGGTCAGGGGGGCAAGCACATGGTCCGAGGCGGTTCTGTGTCTCGTCTGAATCATCTCGTGAGCTCCTCCTGCCTGCTTGCTTCTTGGGGCTGCAGCTGACAACCACGGGCGCTGCCGCAGCCTACAGCTACAGCTGCAGCAAGGGCGCCTTCCTGGGCGTCTCCATCGAGAGCAGCATCCTGTCGGTGCGCAACGAGGTGAGCACAACCTGCCAGCGCTGCTGGTCGGAGCTGCCACCGGCGCGCTCACTTGCACCGTTGCCTGTCTTGCGCGCCACTTGTGCACGTCCTGCACTCAACTATCTCCCAGTGAACTGCTTACAAGCCTTGCAACCCGAGCGTCTGCTGCAGCCAACAAGCACCACCATGCGATGTTTGCTGTGTCAAGGGTCTATGAGGCATGGCAGCAGCGCAGCGCACTTGCGCAGTCACCCAGCACTCCTGCTGCCACGTAAGGCCCACTAGCCTACCCTCACAGTCTGGTTGTGAACTCTATGTGTGCTGCTGCAGGTGAACCTCAACTTCTACGGCTTCCCCGTCACGCCCAAGCAGCTGCTGCTGGAGTGCGCCATCCCCCGCCCGCCCGCAGCCTCGCTGCTCTACGACGGCCTGCAGGTGCGCCGCCTGCCACCGCATCACGAACCATGCTGACTGCTGTGCCCGCGTGCGAATGCCATGCCTGGAGAGTCCTGGAGTGTGCCGCCCCAGCTAAGTGTCTGGCTCTACTGTGAAGCTGTTCGAATTCAGCGCAAGATGATTTGAGTGGCTTCAGCTTGCATACCGGTAATCCGGTGGGAGCGTGCGTGCATGTGCGTGTGCTGCTTCATCACCCATCACCATGCGCATTCCGCGTGATCGCACGCTGCCATCTATGCATGCCACTCCGGTGTATGCCCCGCCGCGCCCCCGCTTTTGGACTGCGTCGTGCTCTGACGCAAACTGGCCATTTCCTAAACACGCCGCCGCCGCTCGCGCCGCTGCTGCAATGCCGCAGGCGCTGATGCTGAAGTTTGAGAACCGCGGCCTGCTGGTGCACAACCAGCACGCGACCGCCGCGCTGGCGGCAGCCGCCTCGGCCGGCATGTCCATGCTGCGCCGCGGCGTGTCGGGCGTCACCGCCGCGACCGGCCTCACAGCCGCCGCCAGCAGCGCCCCCACGCAGCCCATCACGCTTGGCCCCTCCATGAGCTCCGCGCCCGCACCTGCGCCTGCATTCGCATCCACGTCCTCCGCCTCAAGCCGTGCGCTGCAAGGCACCAGCGGCAGCAGCAGCGTCCTGGAGCATTCGGCGCTGGGCAACGGCGCGGAGTCGTCATCCATGGTAGGTGCGGGAGGCCCCAGCGGGCTGACTGCCAGCGAGGTGATTGCGGGCCAGCACGGCGCGGGCCAGCAGCAGCAGCATCCGCAGCAGCAGCATGGCGTGGGCCGTGCCCTGGAGGAGGACTTTGGCTTCGGTTTTGGTTTCGGAGACGACGACGTCATGTTGTTTGATGCGCCGCCGGTGCCCAGCAGCGCCACCACTGGCACTAAGCGTGCGCTGCACCAGGGAGTGCTGCACCCCGCTGGCACGCGCATTGCGATGAGCTACTGAGCTATATCACCACCAGCGCCACACGTGCAGGGTAAGAACGTGCCGAATCGTTTGCTGGACAAACACGCATAACACAGCGGCCGTTGTCCTGGGCAAGGGGACGGGTGGATGTATGATACGACTGCGCGCTTCACAAATAACGCGCAGAGCCGCACCCACCGATAGCCTTGCTTGCTGTTTTCGCATCGCAACACCAACGCACCTACTCCAGTGTGTCCTAATTTTGACGGGTGCCATTCAGCCCGCATGTGGTGGCTGTGGCTGATGCCGGCACCTTCTTTTGCGCACGGGTCGCAACGGTGCTGAGATGCCAACCTTCCAGCATATGCGGATCACATGCACACGATTCCAGACTGCAGGCCTGTCTCCACGGCTTGCACCCCTACATCCAGCGTCTGCACGTGCAGCACTTCCCCCTCTCACACACACACAAACACACACCACATTGCATCGAGACGACAACCTGGCAGCGGGCTGAGCGGAAACAAGCTACCCGGTGTGAATTGTTTCCTAAGCGCCGAGCGCGCGTCTTCCTCCCTTACAACACACGATTACCACCATAATCGCCACCACCATGTACAACTTCCATCTCTGCTTAATCCTCACCAACCACTGATGTGAACTTCAGTGTGAAACGGGCTTGAGGCTTTCGCTTGCTTGCCCCAAATGAGTCAGAGCGCTCGCGCCTGCAGCGCCCCTCTCAGTGCCGCCCTGGAGGTGCGGCCACACCAGCGGACGCTGCGTGCTGCACCTGTTGCCAGCAATGCAGCAAACAGGCAGTGGTGGCCCTTGAAGTTGCATTGCCGTAGTCCGCGCTGCAGCATGCTGATGCTGTTTACGCCCGGGTCTGCAAGGCGGCATTCCTGCCTGGGTGCATTCCTGTCTGGTGCGTTCCCTAAAGGCCCGTGCGATGCAATGATGCGCCAGACCTGGCAGCATCATTTGCGTAGCCGGCACACATCGCTGTTCGCCCCCTGGCCCTGTATCATATGCGCCTCTTTTGTTATGTTTTCTTATTACTGCTTTGCAGTTGACGTGCTTCAAGTGACCGCCTTTGCCCCCTGGTTTGCACCCTCCCCCAATTGTTGCAGGTTGCCTGTGTAGAGTGTGCGTACATGTACTTAGACCACGCCCTAATGTGTCCACCCGCTTCTTCTCTGCTTGCTTTCCGGGTGCACATTGCCTGTTTGCCGTATTGTGCATGCGGCAGCTGCGCTCTCTGCAAAGGTTGCGCTGTTGCGGCTGTGCACTCAATTGCGATATGGTGCGGTATGGTGTGCATGCCGCCAACCCCAGCAGGCCAGCTGAGTGTATGTGAGTGCTGTGCCTCATGCTAGCATCTTCTGCCACAGGCGGCAGTTCTTTCGTGTCGTGCGGAGTGACCAACACGGTCAGCTGCACCCCGTGTCAGTGTTGTCACCCCCTGACTGGCAATCAGGAGGCGGGCTGAGCCTCGACTGGCGAGCACTGGCGAGTGTCGGCATGTGGAGGATATAATGCGCCCTCGCTGGCTCGACTTGTGGCCCAGCTGGCAAGCGCCTGCTTTGTAGTAGTTGGAGAGCTCCTTGCTCCTTGACCCGGCATGGTGCACTTTGCGCTGCATTGTTGATCGCCACATGCTGCAGACATCATAAATTGCTTGCACGCATCCTGTGGGGGCGGGTGGCGATGCTGAGCCCCAGCCCGTGCAATGGACATGTGGATGAGAGCGGCGAGGGTTCGCATTTGTATGATTATGCAACCGTTTCAACCTGTGCGGCGAGCTGCGGAGGGCGTATGCGCTCCCTCCTGTTACGCGGTGCGCCCGCAGTTGTATTAGCGCGCCAGCGCGACTTTTCATCACCACCATCCCCGCCACCACCCTTCGCATCGTCTGGGCCATTTAGGTGTCATTATATCGTTGTATTTGTACCATATGTATAATGCTGCATTGGATTGCAGTGCTGTTGCATGCCTGCGCCTCTTGTTCAACCATCTTTACAGGGCGCGACCCTGCCTGTACCTCTCATTCACACTTGTTTGTGTTTTGCGCGTCATGCGCTTGTCACCAGTTGTCGCAAGCTTGCATGTCTCTCATCGCGTGTGATGTGTTGCGCTATCATGTACACTACGTAAGTATATGTATGAGGGAAGGCGGCCTTACTGGCTCCGTGGCCAGCTAGCGTGAGGGAAACCTGCCGAGCATGTGCACTTGCTGGACCAATGGTACGATTATCGTAAAATGTAAAATCTATCTCTCACAAGCCATTTCCAAAGCGGGGCATGTTAGTATACACTGATGATGCCAGGATGGTGCTGACGACGAGTTGCTGTGTGCAATTGATCAACCTGACGCCTGCAGGCAAAGCGTGTCCAGGCGTGCCTGATTCGCATCGCAGCCAGCCCTCCCCGCGACAGGAGCTATCGCGTGTACAGGACACACAGATGCAATGCACAGACCAGCCTGGATTCATGCATGTCTACTGTATCATCAACATCGTGGCATCGATACACGTTGAAACTCAGGAGTAAAGGTCATCAGGAAGGTTGGAAGGCCAGGTCTGACGACCGCTGTAGCGTTGAGTCTACTTGTGGCTGCTACGCCATGCGGGTTGTGTACGCCTGTTGGGCATACTGGTGACCCTGCGGGTGTCAGAACCCCAGGCCCTACCCAATGAGCCTTGAGGTGAGCGCTCGCATGCCAGCAGCATCGCAAGCACTGGTCACACCCCTTTGTCACCGCAGCAGTCATGTCCTCTGGGCCGTCAGAGCTCAGGGTGACGCTGGCGTTGCGCCGTTGTGAGGTGGCCAAAATGAATGCCCGCATTCACTGCTTGCAGCTACCGACCCAAGCACCACATGCAAAGGCATGGACAAGTACAGCAGTACTGAGACACCACACCAAGGAGTCGCTCTGCAGTTACATCAGGCCAACCCCACGGGAATCTCGTTCAGTCAGGACGTGGACATCTGCCGAATTTGCTCATGGGTTAAGGCACCCGCAGCACCGTGATGCACACATGCGTTGTATTTTCTACAGCAACCAGCGCTACGCCAAGGCTGCAGGCTGCCAAATAGCATGTAGCAGCCTCAGAGGCGGATCAGGGTCTACAACAGAGCGCCTGGCCAGCGCTATCATGGTTGTTTCAGGTTTATGCACGCCCTGTTGTATTGAACGTAGGTTGTTGTTGCAAGGCTGGAGCGGCCACGTGGGAATAATCCTCCACACAAGATCAAGACGAGAGAGCACGCACACGTAAGCATTTCCTTGCCGCGTGGCCCGTCACACTGACAGACATGCCTCTCACCCAAACCAGTTTCACACAGCATGCCCCATAATCACATCCCGTCAGCACCATTGTGTTGGCATGCACGGCTAAGCAGCAGCGGGTCACACAGCAACACCGCACTGTGTCACACCAAACCCGAAGCACCAGGCTGGTTTGGGGGGGGGGGGGGCACAGTGTGGACAGGCCTGCTGCATGACCCTCGCACACCAGCGCCGACAGCAACAGCAGTACCGTATCAGTGTTCAGTGTCAGGAACATGTAGGTGTTTGGGCGTCGGGATCCTAAGGCGGAGGTGTAAGCCACGTATGCAGCCAGGAAGCGCGCTGGGAGGGCACAGCGCCATCACGCGTTCGGTCGTGCCTTATCACTGACTCACTGTGTTGCCCCTCACCTGTCGGCAGCCCACCCGCTCACCAGGGGGATTGCTTCGCCAGCGGGCTAGTACCGTCGTGAGCCACCGCTTGCCAACACTCGTACGGCACTTGCTTGGCGCATCACGCTGTTGGAACAGCCACTGCCGGCCCCCACCGATAGCGACATGTGAGTGCATGGGTGCTGTGCCACAACAAGCAGCAAGGCAGCACGTATGACATATGCTCAACCCCTGCTTTATTATGAGACGCCACAGCAGCTGTTATGATTCTGTCCATCCGTCCAGGCTAGGTGCGGACGCGCTTTCGCACCCGCCGATCAGTTGCTTATATGCTGTGGCAAGCTTCTGGCTGGACCACGCGCCACACCACACCACACCAGGCGGCTACGCTCCCTTGATGAACTGCGCAGCCTTTTTGTCGGCGCTGGCGGCGCCATCGTCGGGCGACGTGAACCACGTGATGAACTTAGCCGCCTGGCCCTTGATGGCCACCAGCAGGCCCAGCATGGCGTCGATGGGGACCTTGTTGATGGTGTACACGCTGGTGGCGAACGCGGCGACCTTGTCGATGATGACGTCCAGCTTGGGCTGGTACTTGAGCAGCGTAGGCCGCATGTACTTGGTGTACAGCAGCTCAGCACCCTGCGGGAGCATGCAACAATCGTGTACGGATGAATGTCAGTGGCACACAGACACGCACACACACCAGTGTGCTACACACGCGCCTCTTCCTGGCACATAAGTATGGGATCTGTGTATGTCGTATAGCCCCGATTGGCCTCAACATTGTTGGTTTCCTGCTGGTAAAACTCTTAATTTGCATCTGCGTTTACGGATCGTTTAAAAAAAAAACACGGAACCCTGATGTGCACTGTGCATGCTGCTTCGCATGCACCCTGGAAATTGCTGAGTAACCTGTGTCGCCATGCGAGATACCGCAACACCATTGCTGGCTAGCCTGGTGGTTTCATGCAGGCAGCTGTAATTGCATGCACAGCCATGGCAACCAATTGGGTAGCCTCGCAAGTCGCAACTGTGCGGACACTAACGGCCTTTCGCACTTTCGATCAGGCACCTCAAGCCAAGCCAAGCGCGCCGCCCTCCTGACGTTATGCTTCCCATTGCCCACCTTGTTTCTTTCCCACGCCACGCGCATCCAGCCCATGCGCAAGGCCTACGCAATACAGCTGGATGTACGTTGCGTCACATGCATGTGATCACCTGGCATCGATGACTCACCCTTGTGTTGGGCAACTGAAGCCATACCAGGAAAGCAAACTTTGCATGGTAGTAGTAGGGGAACCTGCTCGCACGCACCCAGGCACCAGGTTCGAAAGGCAACATGAACAAGGTTTTGGTATGACAGCACGCAACACACCAGTGAAGAGCGTGGAGTGAACCATCCCACGTCGTAGTGCTGCGCAGGACAGACTCACAGTTATCCAGATCTTTGGCAGCCCAGTGCGTGGGTCAATCACAAGTGGGAGCCAGGTCAGCTCAGTGCAGCAACCACCTTAATCATAGTGCCATGAACCCAGGTTCATGTGTCCCGTGTGCAAGCAGGAGTCACGAAAAGACCAGCAACTCACCAGTTGAGCTTATCAGTCATACCCTCCAGCAGAGAAAGGGTTCCATATATGCACCAATATGTGAGCCTGCGACCATCCGCACAAAATGAGGGGTAAGAAGAGAAACCGTTGTGCTTGCTGGAGGTGGCATCAGAAGAACTTCGCTTCGCAACGAACTTAGTCCCGCGAGCTGGCAACCATCATTTTCTTGCGCGTGCCAACACTGCATGCGCATCATTTACCACTGTGTGTCGTCTGCCTTGTGGGTGGTCTCCACAGCCTTGAAGCTCTTGTACACGGGATATACAACAGCTGCCGTGTTGCTACAAGCAAAAGCAATCACAGCAAACAGCCACGTCCGTTTCCATCGAAACCAACCTCCCCTCCAACACACCAACGCAAACGTGTCTGAACATGCGAGCCTCCAACGCAATCAAAAGCATTGAAGGGATACAGAAAGTAATCCATGGCTGAACTTGCTGGTCATCCGCACTTGGCTGCAAATGCTGGTTGCTCACAGGACTGCACTTTACAAAAACGCAACACCCCGAATGCACCCACCACGCAGCCCTGAAGATAATACCGCTTGGCCTGGGGTCCAAGAGCAGCTGCAGACCAACCTGTGAGCAAGAAACAGCAAAGGTTCAGTGATAAAGGTTAAGCACCGGCTGTCACCGATTACAGTACAGCTTTGTAAAACCCTGCTTGCCCCCACGCACCGATGTGACTGTGGCTGCTGCCACTGGCGAAGCCACAGGGGCAGGCTGATGAGCTACAGGAACAGGCGAGGCAACAGGTGGTGGTGGGGCAAACGACTGCAGGATTCCGCTGAGCGTGCCGACGAGGATGTTCAAGCCCTCCATTTTGTGTAGACGCAAGGTGTCCACTGTCTAAGACCAACGAGCCTGCAAGCCTGATGAACTGGTCTGAACGTGCGATATCTGCCGTCATGTAACTACACCCTTGCAGATGGTGGGTGCTCGAGCGAAATTCTCTGTGTGCAAGATGGGAAGCGGAATCCTCTATGTGCATGCAAGGGCATGCAGGACTGGCATCGACGCAACGTCAATCGCAGGCAGACACCCCATGCCCACCGCTGACCGCTTGGACATCTGCATGGCGCAGTGTCTTCATTTGCCGGCGTACGGACTTGCAGGCAGTTGCAAGGTAGGACTCCGGCCCGGCTGGTCGAGCCGCCCGATGTGGCATTACACAGCCTAGTACGTAGAGCCTGGAAGTGGAAGTAGCAAGTATCAATAGAACCTGCATTCCCACATGGACGTGGGACGGTGGGAGTGGCATGAATGGGTCAGGGGCATTGGCGTCAGTGAGCGCTTGACCGCGTGGGCCACACCATCTCATCCAGGTGGAGCAGCGGCACAGCCTGCATGGCGCTCCAGAGCCAGCGCTTGAAGCAGCGCCGCACTGGTGAACTGAGTGCATGCTGTGGCGACCAGGGGGTCATCCATCCTTGGCGCACCAGAATCGAACGTCATTGAGCAATCACTCCTTGGATTGAAGCACCTGATGCGCGTGTGACGAGACCACGCCAAATTGAGTACAACTCCAAGAACAGCGCCTTCGAGCATGGTAGTGTGCGGTTCACGTGGGTTTCTGCTCCGAATACAACATGCAACTCCCGTAGGCAACGCCTGTACGTAAACAGGCTTGCTCTGTGCTTATGCTGCTGCCAGCCCTACGTGTGAAAAATCACGACGAGTAACCTTTGCAATTGCAGTTGAACATGTGGAACGTGCTGAAGCAAGCACAGACATTAGCCGGGCAGGCAGCAGGGCGACTCCTCGAACAGGACGTGCACGTGCATGACCACACGGACACGGAGGTGAGCCCATCTCGTATATGTAAAGGTTCTTTGGTTCGCAGCAGCGGGATGCTACGGGTCTGGAATTTCGTTCCTCTTGTTTCTTCTTGTTCCCGTCCTCTCGTCAATCACGGCACGGCACGTCTCTGGCCGTACACATAAACCGCCACAGGCAAACTTCAGGGTGCTTGCATGCAATGCATTTGACCTTTGTGTGTAGGGAGAAGCAGAAGAGCTTCATCATGCCAGGTAGGTCAAGTACGAGTTGGTTTTGATGAGCTGCTCGTTTGCACCTGCATACCTGTCCAGGCGGGAATCGACCAGAAACGCGCTGTGTGTATCTGTGCATAACTTTGTATGTGTCTTCATAGTTACGACCACGAGTCAGAGGAGGAGCTGCATGCTGATGGTGTACCGGACGAACCGCGTGCGCTCGAAAAAGGGAATCAGGCGCGGGGTGGTAAGGATGCGTCCGGCGCTCGCCTGGCTGCGCGACAATACGGAGTTCAAATGTTCTCCGCAGCAACGTCTGTGCTTGCCAAAGTCGCCACGCACGTGGCAGGCACAGACGAGACGGCGACCGTGCCCGACAAGCAGAAAACGCATCTGGAGACACTCAAAACGCAGCTGTTTGAGGTGTCAAAGGAAAACGATTCGTTGCTGACGCAGCTAGCTCGCTTGGAGCGGCAACTTGAGGACAAGCAGGACGAGGTGAGTCCTGGTAAACTCAGCTTCAAGTGATTGTCCGCAGTGTGCATTCGAACACGCCGCTTGGTGACAAGTGACAAGGCTATGTGTTGGCATTGCGGGATGACCTTGATTGGGCATAGAAACGATTTCCATCCATGAGTGGTACCTGTGCAGCTGGCGATGCGCACTGGTGGAAACTGCTGCATGCTACGGCCCTTGGTTGACACGTGGTGTTGGCTGGTGCAGTCCCACACGCAACACACGGTCAGCGCACGCTGCACAGAGCACTAGAGCAGTCAAGCTGCAAAGCACGGCCTGATGTTTGCATGCCTGCGCCCTGCTGTGCGTCCCGATGGCAGATCGAGCGTCTGAGCGCGCAGGCTGGCAACGCACGTCTGTTGCGTATGGAGCTGACAGCGGA
The DNA here is from genome assembly GCA_001662385.1 of Chlamydomonas asymmetrica. NCBI lineage: Eukaryota > Viridiplantae > Chlorophyta > Chlorophyceae > Chlamydomonadales > Chlamydomonadaceae > Chlamydomonas > Chlamydomonas asymmetrica. Next base: position 42,154 of record BDDA01000315.1, on the reverse strand, counting down.
GCAGGAGGCGCACGCGCAGGCACGCGAGGAGGCAGGCGTGCTGAAAGACCGCTTGCAGCAGGTAAGCGCACCCACGCGCATGCAAGCAACGCGCGGGCCTTGTGCACGCCACACGCAAACAGGCTCGCATGGCGCCATCAAGCGCTTCAGCCGCTTTGGTGCGCTGTGGCCCGCTCGACCGCGGCACGTCCATGCACGCAGTGCGACCACGCACATCCCCACCCCATGACACACACCCACAGCCCACCTTGCATGGCTCATAATCGGTACCATAGCCTATCATGGTAGTTCACACAGCACGCCACGCTGGCACAGGTTGTCCTTACAACAGCATGGCAAGTCCCCTTGTGTGAACGCAATTCGTGCTTGCTGCATGCGTTGCGCCACATGCGGTAACCTCAGGCGCTGAGTGAGCTGGACAGCCACTCGGGGGACGTGGCGGAGCACGACGCGTTCTGGAAGCGTGAGTTCGAGTCGCAGCGCACGGCGGCGGCGGAGGCGCAGCGGCGCGGCGCTGAGCTGGAGGCTCTGGTGGAGGCGCTGAGGGAGCAGCTCAGCGCGGCAACCACCCAGCAGCAGCAGCAGCAGGAGCAGCAGCAAGAGCATCAAGTACGCTGTGCATATGGCCAGCACCAACCTGCCAGTCTGCCACTTGTACACACTTGGGCATCGCGTGCACGAATGCTGCATGCTCCACTTTGCTGAGCGGCACAGGCGGCCCAATGGCGCGCCATGCGGTGCATGCAGCAGCATACAGTACACCATGTTCCGGTGTATGCATGTGGTCCAGATAGGGGCTTGGACCACCTGTGTAGTGTGTATACGCATCAATTGCAACGCTGCATATGAGGACGTGCCCAACAACGTCACCCAGTCACCCGAACCCGTGCTGTTCCACACTGTCTCGCCCAGGGTGCAACTGGCGACGCTGACGCTGACAGCCAGGACACACTGCGCCAGGCACAGACCCTGCTTGCTCAGGCACGGGCTGACGCAGCAGCATCCGAGGCACGCGCCCTAGAGGCGCAGCAGCGACACGACGAGGCGGCCGCGCGCATCGCTGAGCTGGAACAGCAGCTGCAGCAGCTCAGAAACCAGCTGGAGGTAGAAGCGCACTCCCGAAAGGACGCTGAAGCCCTGCTTGCCAGCAAGCATGCGGACCTGAGCGCTGCAGCGGTCGAGATCCAGCAGCTCAAAACGGCGGCTCCGAAAATGGCGGGCGAGCGCGGCGAAGCGGGAACCGCGAAAGCCGAGGCGCAGGTTCCGGAGCTGGTGCAGCAGGCGCGAGAAGCTGCGGAGCGGCGGGTTTCGGAGCTGCAGGCGCGGCTGAGCGAGGCGGATGACGCGCTCGCGACGCTGCGAGGTGAGGTGGCGCTGGCCACCGCGTCGGCGCAGGAGCTGCAAGCAGACCTGGAGGCAGCGACACGCGACGCCTCCGCCGCTGCAGAGGCTCGCGCGACTGCGGATGCGCAGGTAGAGCTCCTGAAGCAGCAGCTGCAGGCCGCCACGCGTGAGGCGGAGACGCAAGCACGGCGCGCGGAGGTGGCCGTGGAAGGTCAAGCGGCGACGGCGGCCCGGGCGGCGGCGGCCGAGGCGGCGGCGGAGGCCGCCCGGGCGGACGCCTCCGCCGCGGCGGCGCAGCTGCAGCAGCAGCTGGCGGCGTGGGAGGCGCAGGTGGCGCAGCTGCAGGCGGCTCAGCAGGACCAGCAGCGCCAGCTGCAGGACGCGCTCGCCGCTGCTGCCGCTGCTGTGCAGCAGAGCGCGGACGAGGCCGCGGCCGTGGCGGACCGTGAGCGCCAGGAGCAGCAGCAGGCGCGCGAGCAGCGTGTGGCGGAGCTGGAGGCTCAGCTAGCGGATGCAGAGGCGCGCCTGGCGGCGTCCGACGCAGCGCTGCGTTCTGAACAGGAGGCGCTGGCGCAGACGCAGGAGCAGCTGGAGAGCATGCAGGCCATTGCCAGCGCGGTCAGTGCCGCAGTTCAATACTTTCAACACCGTGTGACATTCGCGGTACATGCCCGGATGAGTTCCGTACCGTGAAGTGAAGGGCTGAACGAGCGCAAAGCAGACATGCCTTGAATTCTGCTTGCAGTTGCATGCGGCGAGACGGGGTGCAATACAGGGGGCGATACAAGGAGCAGTATGATGTTTGTGTGGGTACACCAGGGACCCAGTGACGGCATGGCAAATAATTGGGGACGGTCCCCAAGGCCAGGGGACAGCACATGCACAACAGCACGTGGCGATAAGCGCACAGTGCCGTGTTAGGCCGCCATCATTGTGCAATTTGCTTCTACATGCACACAAATGTCAAGCACAAAAACACAGCTCCCAAACCTCCTGACGGTCAAAGGGCAACCCAGGCATTATGCAGATGATTGGCATGTCGTGCAGCAAAGTGCGTCAGTTGGCTACGCTGTTGTGAGCAACGCACTCCTCAAGCTGCCCTATACCGGTACCGATGTATGTTTGTGTACTGTACCGTACTGTGTATGTGTGTGTGCTGCTGTGCAGGACGAGGGCAGCGTGCGTGAGCAGCTGGCCATGATGAAGGAGCTCTATGACGACGAGCGCCAGTTCAGCCTGCAGCACCAGGCGGCGGTCAACGCGGAGCGCGCCGCGCACGCGGCCAGCCTGGCCGCCCTCTCAGAGGCCCGCGCAGCCCTTGACGCTTCCAACGCCACGCTTGCTGAGACCCGCACGGCGCATGAGGCCGACGCCGCGGCCCTCGCGCAAGCCCGCGCGGCGCTCGCTGATGCGACCGCTGCGCTGGCGGCGGCTGAGGCGTCCCGGTCAGCGCTCCAGAGGGAGCTGGAGGCTGCTCGCGGCGAGCTGCTGCAGCAGGAGGGCCGGGCCAGGGAGGGCGCGGCGGCGCGGGAGGAGCAGCTGCAGCGCGAGGCTCAGCAGCAGCAGGAGCGCGCCGAGGCGGCGGCTGCAGCGGCAGCGGCAGCGGCGGCCGCAGCAGCTGGCGCGCTGGCGGAGAGGGAGGCGGAGCTGAAGGAAGCTGCCACGCAGCTGGAGCAGCTGCAGGCGCAGGTGCGTGAGATGTCCCAGGAGCTGGACGAGGCGCAGCAGGAGGCGGCCACCGCACGAGAGATGCTCATGAAGGAGCGGTCAGCGGCGGCAGACGCCGCCATCTCTGCGGCCGAGGCTGCTGCCAACCGTGAGCACCACAAGATGGCCAACGCCCACGACGTGTTCGCGCAGGCCTCGGCGGCAGCGGCGGCCGCCGCCAACGCGGCGGCGGCGACCTCCGCAGCGGTGGAGGTGGAGCAGCTGAGCGCCAAGGTCTCGGAGCTGGTCTCGGAGCGGGAATCGCTGCGCGCGTCGCTGAGGCAGCTGCAGGAAGCTGCGGAGGTCGAGCAGCAGCTGAATGCCAGGCTGGTGGAGCTGGTTTCGGAGCGGGATGAGCTGCAGGCGCAGCTGGTACGCGTTGAGGAGGCGGCGGCGGCCAAGGCGGCGGAGGCGGAGGCGGCGTGGCGGCAGCGGCTGAGCGTGGCCGCAAGCGAGCTTGAGGCCAGCAAGCAGCAGGTGCGCGCTGCGCTGCTGCGTCATATACTCATACGTGTCAAGGTGTCTTTTCTCGCCTACGGCTGCGGTGACTCGCGCATGCCGACGTTGACCCGGCCAAACTCAGTGGCTGCAAGGAGAGTTGGAGTGGTCCTCCTTGCTTTCGTTGAGCCTGGAGAGGTGGTTAGCGCCCGCCAAGTCGCAACCAGGCGCGAACCACCTCCCCAGGCTCGATGAAGTCAAGAAGGACCACTCCAACTCTCCTTGGAGCGGGAGTTTGAGGTACGATGCGCTGGCAGCGCCGCGTCGACCTCATTGACAGCTTAGACAAAGCAGCAGAGCACGGCCCTCGCTCGCACTCAGAGTCTCGGCTCGGACTGACAGCCGAAGCTGCACCACACTGCTTGTGATAGAAAGCTGTTCGTGGTTGCGTCGGTCTGTGAGTTGGGAGGGTTCACAGTACTGATAGCTGCGTGAATGCCAACAACGCTAGCTAGCACGCTATGTCACGGTGTTACGCCTGTTGTTGCGGTCCATTGGTCCGCAACCACATGCGCTTCAAACAAGTGTGGTAAGCGTCCGGATGCGCACCATACGCCTATCACACGTGTTTGAAGCGTGTGTGGTTGCGGACCGAATGGCCGCAACGGCACCTGCGCATGCTGGTGCGGTGCCATGCCATGGGCGGCACAATTAGCACACCAAGGGCACATGCATGGCAATTTGGGCCACATGCATGACGGTTGTGTGCATGGCTCACGCGGCACGTGTGCCCACCATCATATCACCCTGAGCGGTGTGGTGGTGCTGTGTGCTATGTGCTGTGCTGTGTGCTGTGTGTGTTTTGGCGGGCGGGCGTGCAGGTGTCCCTGCTGAAGGCGCAGTTGATTGGCATGAGCGACCAGACGGACGCGCTGCAGACAGAGGTGGAGGAGCTCAAGGCGCAGTACAACACACTCATTCAGGTACTGTACTTCTGCTGCGAACCCTGTGATTTGTCAAATAGCCCTCCATTGTAAGCACCTACACATGGCAGCGCCAGGCATTCGCAGACAACCGCCGGCCTCATGCCCATGCAGGGGACGTTGGTGCAGTCTGCATCCTGCATACATGTGCTGCTGCAGGGTGGCGATTGGGGGAGGCCTCGTGGGGTGCCTGCATGGTAGGACTCTGTGCATGCAGGCGCTTAGTGAGCATGGCTTCAGCCATTCAGTGCATGGGCGTGTGTGCCTTTGGCGGTGCTGCCTGCAGGCTACGGAGGAGAAGAACGCGCACCACACGCACACCAAGGAGTTGATGGCGGCGGTGAGTGACTCTTCGCCCGCAGGGCGAGGCGAGGGCCTTGCACCCCTCACGTTGACAGGCGCTATTTGTAGGTGGAGTCCGAACTAAGTCATATCTCCAGCGCCTACATCGGCATCCTGGCGGCCACAAGGCTTTCTCAGTGACTGCAGCCTTGACACGGGCCCGCATTCTGCGCTTACGGCATATCCGCATATGCTTATATACACACTGTGTGTCGTTCCTGCCTGTGCTCTGGCTGCCTGCATGCAGCTGGAGGCGGAGGTGACG
>BDDA01000315.1:0-34317 GCA_001662385.1 Chlamydomonas asymmetrica | reverse complement strand
CCCCCCCCCCCCCCCCCCACACCCACTCACCCACCCCACCCACCCACCATCTCACCCCGCAGGCTGCAGGACGAGCTGCAGAGCGCGCGCTCCGCCCAGACCTCTCAGGCGCGTGCCGAGTCGTCGCTTGCTGGCGAGGTGCGCGACATGGCGGCGGCGCTGGCCAAGCTCAAGGTGAGTCAGCAGGCAGCAGGCAGCAGGCAGCACCAATGCACCAGCAGCTGCTGCTGCTGGGTGAGGATTGAGGAAGCACTGAGGAGGCCACGAGGCACCATCGCATGGCTGGTGAAGCATGGTTACCGATGCGTGGATGCCGATAGGGGCGGGGGGCGGGGGAGATCATAACAGGCATGTCGAGATGCACAGGTGCCGCTGGTTTCCCTGATCCCCACTTCAGGGATGGCCCAGGCGCGGCCGAGTGTACACATCTTCAGCTTGCCATGCAACATGCACGCTCCAATGGATAGCCCCTGGATGCTGGTGTGCACCAGGAAGTGGGCAACAGTCTTTGTGCTCATGCTGTGCTGTGCTGTGCTCGTGCTGTGTCGTGTCATGCGGTGCTGTGCCCAGGCGGCGCTGGAGGCTGAGCAGGCGCATGCTGAGGAGCTGGTGGCGGAGCGCGACGCCTTCTGGAAGGCGCAGCTGGCTGAGCGGGCGGTGGGGGCCAACCAGGGGGAGATCAAGGCCAAGCAGGTGAGGGCGTGGGGCTGATGCCACCCCGGGCGGGCTAGGTGCATGCTGGACCACCGGCTGGACCTCCTGCGGTACTCTGCAGTCTGCACGCATTGAACGTTGACAACACGCAACAAGAGCCCATGATGACGGCCTCATAAGGACGATTGCGTTGACGTGATACGCCACAGTTTCCTATCGATGGTTTGGTTTCACTCCATCCTTCTGCGCTGTCCATTTGCATTGCCTGGTTGGAAGCTTGTGCAGCTCACTTGTGCCGCCCTGCCAAGTGTATTTTGGAAACCGTTGCTTGCTGTGGCACTGTGGCACACAGTCAGTGTGTGGTGTGCGCTGCTGCTCTGTCTACTCATGCCGCGTGCTCCTTCACTCATCCAGGCGCAGGATCAGGCGGCGCAGGCGCAGGCGCAGGCGGCCTCCCTGCAGGCTGAGGTGCAGCGGCTAAGGGAGGAGCTCACCGCTCAGACCGCTGCGCTGGACAGCGCCAACACCGCCGTGCGCTCCCTGCGGGCGGACCTAGAGGCATGCCACATGGTGAGGAGCAAGCAAGCAGCTCCGTGAACGGGCGACGTCGAGGGATGCTTGAATTAGCAACTAGCGACCCTAAACTCTGATTTCCGTGCACTCGTCTGATCATTGGTGTGGTTTGGCGGACTGTGCGTGGCGCAGGCGCTTCAGGCTGCCCAAGCGGCTGAGGCTCATATGGACCTGGAGGCCGACCTGGAACGACAGGTGTGGGAATAAGAGGGTAGCACAGGTGCAATCTTGATGCCATCACATGGGGTTTCCATGCTACCGGTACACATGCGTCCTCGGTTATACAGCCCCAAATGCAAAACCTTCAAGTCTGCGATTAAAGTCGTGCACACAAGGGAGATGGAACATTGCTGCTGCTTCATTGGTTGCTGTTTATGCAAAATTTGCTCTGCTATGCATCTTAGCTGAGACGACAGGCAGGCAGGCAGAGTTGCAATATGGTAGCAGGAGTCCAAAGCTCCAACGGCTTGACGGATTGAGTGGGAATGGGTGTTGGTTGTGCGGCGCAGGTGTCGGTGTACCGCATGGAGTGCACAAAGCTCCAGGGCGAGGTGCGGCGCCTCAACGCCTCCCTGGAGGAGGCAGCCGCAGTACAGCAGCGTACCGCAGCCAGCGCCGAGGCGGTGCAGCGCCTGCATGCGTCGCTGTCTGCTGAGGTGGAGGCGCTGCGGGCGCAGCTGGAGGCCGCGACAACCGAGTGTGCGGCGTTGAGAGCGTCACGGGACGAGGCGGTTGCGTCCGCAGCGGCCGCTGCTGCGACAGCCGCTGCGACAAGTGCGGCAGCGCATGCGCCAGAGCAGGTGAGATGCCCATATCCACACTGCCTCATCGCGATGAAGCACAGCTGGTGCAGCTTTGAGTCCCACCCCATGCTTGAGCATCAGTGCTAACCCTTGCCTCCTCGTCTTTTCTGCGTCGTTGCTGCCTCTTTTATCCCGTATGCTATGCTGCTGCTCAGCACACCACCACTTCCAACAGCACACACGAGGCTTCCTCGGCGTCAGCCGCAGCATCCGCAGCGTTGGCGGCGGCGGCGGCAATGTCGGAGGAGGCGGTGGCGGGGCTGCGGGACCGTGTGTCTGTGTTGGAGGGCGAGGCTGAGGCGGCGGAGGCGGAGCGCGAGCGCCTGCGCACTCAGCTGGCGCGGCTCAAGGCGCAGATGCTGGCGGAGCAAGAGGATGAGGAGGACAAGGTGAGTGAGGAGGGCAAGGCAAGGAAAACAGCCCAAGGCGAGGAAGTTCCAGGTTTACAGGGCAAGGCACACCTGTGAACCCAACATGCCCCCCCCTGGCCTAGAAACTAATGATGAGGTCGGAAGGATGAAATCAGCCTTGCGGACCTCTTTATGCCACACTGTGCCGCAAACCACACGCCCCGGGGTTGTACTGCATGTTTTGCATCCGTGTGTTCAGATCCACTGGCGCGTTGAGGCGGAGGTCAAGGCGCGCGAGCAGCAGCACGCGGCGGAGCTCAACGCGCGCGAGCAGCGCCACACCGCGCAGCAGGCGGCGTTGAAGAGCGAGCTGGACGCCACGCGCGCGGCCATGGCGCGACTGCAAGCCGACGCAAACAGTGGGTGCTCTCCGGCGCTACCGCCGCTGCTGATGCTGATGCTGATGCTGATGCTGCTGATACTGCTGCCGGTGATACTGCTGGTGTATCGCTGTGCCGAGGCGTGTGGCAGACTGGTGTGGTGTGCTGCATCGGGAGCTGCGGCATAGTGTGTTTCCAACAGGCCTTGGTTTGGTATTACTCTTCTGTGTCTCAGCTATCACACAGCCCGTGCATTGCACGCACTGTACTGATGCGGTGTGGCGGTTGAGCTCACACTGACTGAGGACCACCCGATACAGAATGCAATACCGAATGGTTGGGTTTGCTGCATAGCAGGATGGTTTGTGCTGCCTTATACTGCCATGCCACCTAAGGTATGTGTGTCTCAACTCTCAATGCACGCCATGCGTGTGTGTATGCGTGTGTTCAGGCTGGGAGGAGGTGCTGGCGATGAAGGACCAGGAGGTGCAGAACCTGCAGGTATGGAGAGCATCGAGGAGAGCCCTGCACCTGGGAAGAACCTATACATGGGGAGAGAGCTGCGCTTGCACAGTGGCAGCTTGCGTGCATCCGTGTGCATGCGAGGTAGTGTGCGTGCGTTGCTGGTTTGCTGGTGTTTGTGAGACATCCGCACCGTGAGCACGCGCATGCGTGCACGTCACGGCGTTGCAGGCGCGTGCTTGCCGGTTGCTTCCTCAGCGCAGCCTCCTTCCCATCTACTGCATGCCGGTGACTGACTAGACCCATGAAAGAAGAGCTGTGAAGCATATCACATGTGTGCGGGCAGCACTTGCAGAGCTCATGGAAGCGTGCACGGCCGCTCGTTGTGTTGTGCTAGCTCATAATTGTGTGGCGTGCGTGCATGCGCTTGTGTGCACCGCTGCAGGCGGCGCTTGGTGAGCTGACATACGAGAGCGAAGCTGCCGAGAAGCTGCGTCTGGAGGTGCGTACCGCCTCCAACCGCGTCATCAAGCTCCAGGAGGAGCTGAGGCAGGCGCACGAGGCGGCGCAGGCGGCAGCGGCGGCGAGGAAGGCTGCGGAGGAAGCTCACGCGAAGGTGCGGGGGGCAGCGCATCCACCACTCGTGCCGTTGACCGGCAAAGTTGCGCTCTGATCAGGGCGTGCCCTCAAGGCTCGGGCCTCGGGGACTCATTCAGAGCAGGGCTCATGTCACGCCGTTTAGAGACGTTCAGTAGTCAGAGTTGCGCCTGCCATGTAAAGCAAGCTTGCACCCTGGCATATGTGCACACTTGGTTCAGGTGCCTTCTCAAGGTTCATTGCCAGCACCGCTGATGCGGCGGCGGCACAAACATATTCAAAGCGCAGACCGTGTTACAATGTCGATAGTGCTCATACTGATTTGTCCGTTGACGGAAAATGAGCGAAGTCGAAGTGGAGTATTGAAGTGTGCATTGGCGTGCTGTGGTGCAGGCGGAGGCGTCGCTTGCGTCGCGCCAGGAGCGTGAGGCGCGCATCTCTGAGGAGTGCGCCATGCTGCGGCGCGCGCTGGACCAGGCCATGAGCCAGGTGGCGGCCATGATGAACGACACCTCCAGCCACGTGGACCGGCGCATCGTGGCCAAGCTGCTCGTCACGTACTTCCAGAAGGGCCACAGCAGGGAGGTGAGGCTGCAACAAGCAACCACCACCACCACCACTACATCAGTCACAACACGATGTCATGTGGCCACGTAGTGGCATTGAGAGTATGGAATATACCCCGTGCATTCGCGGTGGGAGGTCGCTTTAAAATGATGGTAAAGTTCAAAGTACCCAAGTCAGCTCCTTCCTGGATCGGAGCTGTCCAGTCATCCACTTGGCCTGTTCCTTCGATTCCTGTGAGACGAAAGCCATCATCAAAGGAGCGGTGTTGATCGGTGCCCGCCCATGGTACCCGCCCGACCGCAGGTGTTGTCGTTGATGGCGCGAATGCTGGGTATGAGCGAAGAGGACCAGAAGGCGGTGGGGCTGCTGGGCGGCGTCCCGCGCCGCGGCCTGCTCAGCCGCGTCGCCGGTGCGCCATACGCCCTGGGCCGCGCCATGATGGGGGGGGCGCCCGCCGCCACCAGCCCCTCCCGGGCGGGCGGCTCCGGAACCACCGGCGACTCGCTCGCCGACCAGTGGATCCACTTCCTCCTCAGCCAGGACGAGGCGGCGGCGGCGGCAGCAGCAGCTGGGAACGGGGGCTCTCTGCCGAGGAGCTCAGCGCCCCATCCTGTCTACAGTCAGGCCGCCGGTGCGGCAAGCCCCGCCCCTGGTGCGAGCCAGCCGCCGCCGCAACAGCCGCAACAGCAGGTCCCACACACCCCTCAGCAAGGGTCCCTGCCATCTACACCATCGCACCATGCCTCTCCGTACGGAATCGCGGCAGGGGCCACCCCTGCAGGGGCCGCCCGCAGCAGCATGAACGGTGGTGGTGGGGGTGCGGGGCAGCCCGATGCTGCGTTGCCGTCGACACCACCGCAGGCGCAGCATGCTGGGACCGGGACGGCATGGCAAGGGCAGCCTCAGCAGCAGCAGCAGTCGTTGCAGCCACAGCAACCGCAGCCGCAGTCTCAGCCGCAGCCACCCATCGCGTCGGCCAGCAGCACGGGCAGCGCATTCGGATCCAAGCACGACGCTCGCAACACCTCCTACAGCTCTTTAGCCGCCTTGGCGGTCGGCGGCAATGCCGCGCCCGGCGCCCCGCTGGGCTACAGCCTGCACACAGCGGACCTCAGCTCCACCTTTGCCGCGCAGCCCAACGCGCAACAACAGTCGCGGGGGCAGTCTGGCTCCGGAACCGCTTTTAGCGGTGGTTCCGGAGCGTACGGCGGTGGCGCCTCCTCGTACTCAACAGCGGGGAATGCGTACGGCAATGCGTACGGCGACAGCAACAGCCACCATGGGGTTAATGCTGCCAACAGCACCTCTTCCTCCTCCTCTTCGCTAGGAAGATCCGGGTATGGTTCCGGAGCAGGAGCTGCACCGATGGGCAGCGGTTACGGCGCATACGGCGGTTACGGAGCGTCCTCCTCGTTCGGGCTGGCACCAGTGGCAGAGTCACCCGCTCGAAGGGCCGCAACATCGTATGCTCTCGGTGGTGGTCTCGGGAATGGCGGCGGCGCTGGCGCTGGCTATGGCGCGGGCAGCAGTGCATACTACGGCAGCAGCTCTAGCTACGGAGGCATGGACGCGGCACAGGCGGTAGCGCGCCCGTCTTTCTTGCAAGGCGGCAGCCAAAGCGGCACGCCTGGTCAGCCGCAACAGAGTGGTGGCACAGCGTACGGCAGTAGCGCCGGAGGCGGTCTCGGCACTCCTGCCGGGTCAGCTGCATCACCTGCGACTGGTGCTTATGACGGCCTGTACAGAATCGGGTAGGCTTGACAGATAGGCTTGAGGTTAGGTAGTTTGCCTGATAGATGTGCCAGGTGTAGGCTGTGGCGCGCTTGCAGACGAACTTGTGTGCCTGTGGGGCAACGCTGGTTGTGCGCTCGTTGGGAGGTAGCGGGACACGTGCAGCGTGCGGCGGCGCTGCACACGTCCAAATTCATCCAGGAACTGGTCTGGCATGTCGCCTCTGGGGCATCTGCATGATCGGTGTGCTGCGCCACTGCTCAGCAGAGTGCTGTACATTGAACTGGGTCAGGCGGCGTTTAATCGGCGCTTGGACAGGCACACTTAGCTCAGCTCAACGGAGTGGATATCTCATATCTGCTATATGGTCGCCGCCATCCAAGCTCCACGTGCCGTCCCCCATGCTCCACATGCCCCCTAGCTTTCCTAGTTGTGTGTAGTACTGGTACTGATACGTTGCCCTTTCAATTTTGGCTCGTGCTTGATACACTTCCCTCATGGCCATCGCCACCGCTACGACGTCAGCACATCCCTCGCACTGGCTTGCCACTCAACACTGCATGCTGGCCTTGCTGTGCGGCCGCATTGCTCGCAGTGTCGCATTTTTGAAAACCGCCAATTCCACTGTTGTCGTAAATATGCTGCGGGGTGCATGAGCATGCGCAGGTCTGGCGTGCGCCATTAATAATAGTACTAGTGTTGGGCTGCTGCTTAGTGTTTCCATAGTCATAGTTCTGCTTGTCACCTGCAATTCACCCTGCCGTCACCCTTCCTCCATGGTGGTTTCATTGTCGCTCTAGGCAGACCATGCGCCCAGCATGATCACCCCCGCCACCCGCAAGTTCATTCAAGTGCATCCGCATTCGCCTGGCGGCTGGCTCCTTGTCGCAATCGACGCCTTTGCATTCGGCACCTGCATGCATTCACCGCAACTGATCTTGCACATGCTGGTCGGCGCTGTGTTAAATTGCCCTTGGCGTCTGAACACACGCATTGTGACATCAATGCCAGTGTTGTCAAAGCATATGGTATGCCATTAGGTGGAACAGTGCAAAGGTAGTGGAGTGTGAACAAGACTCCGGTTTGAATCCAGGTACAGCTGCCAGGATGTGCTCGAGACTCCCAGAGTCTAATAAGGCGACCAGAAGGCGCATGTCAGCATGCTCATATCAGCAAATGCTTCAGTGCAGCGACCTCTGCTGCATGACATAAGTTGCGTGAGATGCCTTCATCCTGGACCACCAAGTGCAGCTTCTTCTCCCTTCTCCTTCCACTTTGTGGCATGGCTCAAAGGCCGTCAGCATTGCAAGGCCGATGATTGAAAGCAGGTGCAGCTCTTATGCAGACAGCTGGCACCACAGCATACTTGACTGACTCTGACAGTACTACAATAGAAACACACCGTAACCACAGCAACAGCATGCTGTGGCCGGGCGCGCCCTGGCTGCCCTGGGCGCTGCTGTGGACTTCCCGTCGGCTTCCCTGACCGATGCAGGCGTCACACACTCCATGCGTGTGGATGGTGACCAGATGGTGACGGCCCCACCCGCACAAGTTACCACGCTGAACTCGCGGCAGTGTGGCACGCCTTGCGCTCGGGCCACCAGCGCATCGCCTCTGACAGCTGCGCCTGCTGTGGCAAATCCGTAAGGTTCTCCTGCACCCCGAGCGCATGGCCAAACATAAGCACCTGGGCTTGCTCATGGCTATCCGTGCTTGCTTGCTTGATCCTGCCCTCCCGCTGGTGACGTTCTACGAGGTCAAGTCACACTCGGGCGTCTTGGGCAACGAGTTTGCTGACCTCGGGCCTCAGGTTGCCCTCACCGGCCTGTCCCACCCCCTGGTTGGTGACCACGCCCGCCCGTGTGCCGGTGCGGGCTGCGGCCTCTGTCCAAGGCGGTCGTTGGCCCTTGAATGACCTCTCTCGGTCCCTGCGCTCCTCCATGCGTGCTTGCCATACCCCCGGCACCTCCAACCGCCTGGCCTATCACTACCGCCGTTGGCTTGACCTTCCCGACCGCGTGCCCTCGCTCAGCACTGCCTTCATGCACGATGCCTCGCTGCCCGCTGTGCACTGCATCGGCACCCTGCAGTACCGCTTTGGCACGCTCGTCCTGTCCGCTCCCCTCCCCTCTGCCCTCGTGTCTTGCGCCGCGCTGCCTGTTGTGCGGTCAGCAGGACTCCCCACACCACTCCGTCTCAGGTTGACCGCACCTCACCGCTTTGGTCACCGCCCGTCATGACCGTGCCTGTGTGTTGCTGCTTGAGGGCCTCTGGGCTGGGCGTCTCGGTGGGTGCATCGAGTTCACTGACTGCGGTGCCGCCTTGCCTGCACCCCTCCGTCCCTCGCACTGCTCTTTGCCCCGGGCCTCCTTCCGCATGCGTGCCCTGGTCCCTCCCTCCCGGACGTCATCTTGCGTTGCCCGCCTGAGCCGCCGGCCGTTGCCCCTGCCCTGTTGCTGGTGGAGCTGAAGTTCCGCTGCGATGATGCACTGGATGGCCAGCGCGCACGCCGTGCCGCCGCTCAACACGTCGCCTTGGCTGCTCTACTCCAGAGCCAGTGCTTTGTGTTGCGCCATATACCTCTCTTGTTTGGCGTCTCGAGCAGTGTCTTCGCGTCCACCCTCTCGGTTATGGTCTCGCACCTGGGCCTGTCACACCGACAGGCGACTGCAACCTGCGCTTCCATCCATTCTCACGCCGTTCGCTCCCTCTCTTCTGTCTTAGCTGCTAAGAGCTTCATGGAGCACCAGCATGCTTCCGCGGCTGCTATGCTGCATGATCCCCCCCTTACCTCCTTGCCTTGGGTCCGCATGGTAGGATGGCGCATTTCGTGCGGCCCCTTCCGCAATGCTCAACGCAGTGTGCGCCGTGCACCCTGTGTAGCCACTCAACTTTAATTCACAACCATACAGCAATAGCTACAAACCACACACACTGAGAATTCTGCTTCTTGCTACCTGAGGGTATTCCTGATTGCCGTTCGTCGCGCAGACGTTGCAGTATGCTCAGGGCACTGGGGTCGCGCCTGGTAGGTGTGACAGGGCTGTCCCTGCCTGCCGGATACTTGGCATCGTCCAGACTGCTTGCCTTCTCAACGCAACCCGAAGCACCTGCAGCCACCTCCGCGGCACCGGCAGCCCCAGCCGAGCCGCTGACGTCCACCGTGGACGCAACGCCTGTCGCCGCTCCTGCAGCGGCGGTGACAGCGCCTGAAGCACCTGAACCAGCACCCAAAGTATCTGAGACAACACCTGTGACGCCAGCTGAATCCCAGCCCGCCGCAGCACCGCCTACCCCCAGCGTTTCCAGCGCCTCACCGAGCAGCCCCCCTGAGGCCAAGCCAGGTCTGCAACCGGGAACCAAGAAACTGTACGCTGGAAACTTGGCATGGACGGTGACAGATGCAGATCTGGCAGCGCTTTTTGGACAATATGGCAGGGTGAGTGCAGACTAATCGCCTGCGGTGTAGTGTCGCCGCCGGCAGACAAGGTCGTTTGGTCAGTGCAGTTGTCGCTAAAACTATGACGTTCCGTTCACTGGTGCACGTCCATGCCTCATATCTCAAACAGGTGCATGACGCCAAGGTGATGATCGACACGTACAGAAAGAACTCAAGAGGGTTTGGCTTTGTGACGCTCGACGTGGGGGCCGCTGACAAGGCGTTGCAGCTGGCCAACCAGGTGGAGTTTCACGGGAGGCCCATCCGGGTAAGAGGACTCCCCCTTCGAGACCGCTGTGCTGTGATTGGCACCAATGCACCCCCAGCCCCACCGCGGACCTTCATCCCTTGTTGACAGTGGTTGACACATAACCACGTCCGGTGAAAATCTGTCCTTGGTAAACAAGTATTGTGCGGTGTCTGTGACTATCCTGCGACAGGTGAACGAGGCGACCTCGACGGCTGCCTACAAGAAGCCTGAAGACAGACTCTCTAAAGACGGCAGCCCCAAGCCGCTCTCAAGGCAGCAGCCTGACGACAGACGCTCCCAAGACGGCAGCCCCAAGCGCAACGACAGGTAAGCAAGAGGGCAGTCTCTGATGGAAAACAGGGGCATCTGCTTTATTAACAAACCAAAATCGATTCCTCGTACACCCCAATGCCGCCACATGCGCGCAGCGTGCTTAGCAAGCATGCAGAGCCATGCATGGTCGATTGTCATGGTGCATGTTGCGTGCCATGAGTTGTGCGCATGTGCCTGTTATCCGATTTGCGGGCTTCCACAGCGTAGGGTCTATTGATGGGCGGGGCATGCACAATCACGCATGCCCAAATGCCGCGGCGCATGCCTCAACGCATGAAACACACATGTTCGCAGCTGGGTCACATGGCGGCTGCATGCGGCGTATGCACATCAGTCTTTCACAACCTGTCATACCCTCCCAAGGTCCCAAGGTGACGTTGCCAGTCGGTGGCTTCATGATTAAGGCGTGTGGGGTGGGCGGGGTGTCGGGTTACCGCGCAGCGGGTTCACCCTGCGCAGCCATACTGCTCACCTGCATTCATCTCTTTACCACCACCCTCACCTTTCAAACGCCGTTTGGCTGTCTATTGTTGAGCATTGCATTCCAAGGATGACAGTCAAGCACCCCACACGAGTGCGTTCATGGTGTTGATCGGTGTGATCATAACGGCGCTGGATGATGCAACCCTCACCTCTTCTGCACGCCTGGTCCCCATCTGAGGGGAGCATTGGCTGCCTTGCCGACACGCTCCTAATGTTACATAACATGCCATACGCTCATTGATTGCAGGACCGACAGGCGGCCGCAGCGGCCGAGGGGTGATCGGGAGGAGCGCGGCTCTGACAGGCCACCACGCTCACGTGGGGAGCGTCCCTCCGGCTACGACAGCGGCAGCAGCCCCAACAACCGCCGCGACCGCCACGACTACTGACACACCACACCACCTCCTTTGATTCTAGGCTGCGTTGCGGCTGGGCCGCGGCCAGCTCCTCTGGCGTTTGAATAACACCCCGGCGCAGAGCGCGTCTCGCTGCAGTGCATTATCCGCTGGTGGCAGACGGCCTGTATGACGGGTCGGCTTGGCAGGCAGCCCGCAGCGATAAGCAGCAAGCGTGCATGGCAACTGCAGGATGCCGCCTGAGCACACGGCCCGGGAGGCGCAATGTAACGCCAACACCATTTCTCGCCCGTGCTCAGATGGGCGGTGTGAAGGCGCATTCCAGGGCTCCCCAAGCCAAGCCTCGTGGAAGGCAGGGTGAAACAAGGTGGTGTGAGAGGGGCGTCAGTTACACTGAGGGCGTTGTCTTGAAATGTGTTTACGCATGCGGCGTGCCAGTTCACTGTACAGTGTGTTCCATGTGCATGCTGCCCTGAGGACGATTGCACAGTTGCAGAACGTTATCGCATGTGCGATAGTGCTTGGTGTGGGTTATGCCGTCAACGCATCGTGGGCGGCCCCTCTCAGGCTTGTTGCGTAAGCATGGACATGCAGGCTGTTGCGTGTGTTTGTACACAACCTGGCACTTCCTGCATCGATGTCGTTTGCAGCAGCTAGGGGCTCTTGGCTTGACCGGAATGGCTCAACTGGCAGGCGCCGCTGCACGTGGGGGGGCCGGTTGCGCAGCCTGCTGTTGCTGGCGGAAGGGAATGGACGAGGGCACCAGCACACGGGCGCGGTGCTTGCACTGCACGATCTGCTCCGCGTTGGGGCGGTCATTACCGGCGATCCTGCGGGTGTGTGCAGGCAAGGCAGCGCATGTGTGGTAGATCCCCAGGTGTCACTTCTCTACAAGGTGTGCAGCCAGGTGCACAGCCGTTCATTATCACTAGTGGGCCGCGCAACAGCAGGCAGGTATTCAGATTCCAGTGCAGTCTCGCCCCCCGGGCGCCGCATGGGCAATGTCAGCAAGCCCGCAATGTCGGCAATTGCCAGCTCAGCACCGGTCGCGCACAACGTATGCCAGATGCTCCATGCGCATGCTGCCCGTCGCGGCTCCAGCCAGTTAACGGCTCTCACCTGCCTGTAGACACCTCCGGGGCGATACCGTTGCCTGTCTGACGCTCGAACACCCGCCGCATGGCAACATCCACATCCACGTCCACAAACCTGGAAGCAGAGCCACAGCAGCGAGCGGTGGCGACGCAGCAGACAATATTGAGACAATATTGAATCAGTACTGCAATTGTGAGTGAAGCGCCAAGCGTCATCCGCCAAGTAGCCCAAACAATTCGAGGTGGCGGCGTTGAGTTTCCCCACAGCAATGCCAGCCGCGGCCTTCAAAATGCCACGGTTAAGAGTGTGTCCGCGGAGTGTGTCTCACCAGTCCCTGGCATTCGCGCGTCCCCACCACTCGCACCGGGAAGATGCAGTATTGCGGTGTCATCTTTGCACTTGCACCCTTGCAGCATATGCTGAGTATGCCCCAAGCACTGTACTGTCTGTACCCCACACTTGACGCATCAGTGACGTCGCATATGCTGCGATTGCTTGTGCACGTACATATGCATGCGCATGCCCCCCCCCCTCTCCCGATACAGCAGTTTACTACGCACCAGCAACGAGCTACAGTCACTCAGACTCATGGTGCGAAATCACACGAGCCAGCCAGCCGCTCCGGCCTGCTCACCAGGTGTCGTCAAAGAGCTCCGCCAGGCGCGCCCAGGGCTGCACGTCCAGCAGCAGGTAGTTGCCCTCCGCAATCACGATGCGCGTCTCATCCGCCACCTGGATGTCGTCCTCGACTGCCACCCGGCAGCACACGAACGACAGTGCAACATGGTAAGCAGGGCACGGCATACTGGCATCATTGCCGCCCTCGCAGGATACCTGATGCAGTAAATGCATGCACACCGTCTGACTGGTGCTCCAACACCCAACGCCATGCCCGTACTACATGCACGCGAAACCGTGTACATGGGGGCTGAGCTCTGTGAACAGAGGTGGACGACCTCGCTGAGACAGCACCCCAAGGGCAGCGTATGTCACAATACTGGGCAACGCGGACAGCGGCCTACAGGATTCGAGTCCAAGCTTTGAAGCTTGATGGCTTGTCCAGTGACATGCAGCATCAGTGCATCACGCACACCCGCCATGCAGGCCTGGTCCTATTGGGGGCATCAGGCGGGCGCCAACGAGACCACCGATCAGGCGCCAGACACAGGCTACCCGTTTCGGCTTGGTACGTGGCTGCACACGTGTGTCTGGCGGCTCGCTTTTGCACACATGCTGTCGGCCGCGCACCTGGGTCGCCCACTCCATGGTCAAAGGACGGCACGGACGCGTGCCCGTCACGCCGTATGCGCTCGATGCTGGCCACAAAGCGGTCGGCGTCAAACGTCCAGTGCGCGCCTCGGCGGGCGTGTGCCTCCTGCCAGCCACACAGATAGATGTGCGCGGCGTGAGTCGGTGACACCCACACGCTCAGGGCCACACAATACCGTACAAGAGCATTGGATGATAGGAGCGTACTGCGATGCGATGACACGATATGAGAGCATTGAGCAATAGGATTGTACTAGGATGGATCAGGGCTGCGATCGCATCCACCATCTGATGAGCGTGCAGGAAAGCGACGATGGCATGAGGTGGCGCAAGCATCCATGATCAGCCCGAGGACACCCACCCGCACGGGGCCGATTTGATTTACCCTCATTGCATGCACGTGAGCGGAGCGACACCAATAGCATGCACCCATGCCTGTTCCATACTGCCGTAATCATCCAACGACATGGCTAGCTGTCTGCCTTGCCAGTGTTGTAGGTGCGTGCAAGTCCTGTTCCCTGCTCCTGCCCAATACACAACCACATTGGTATTCAGTGACTGTACAGCGTGCAACGGCTCATTGCGGGCAGTCAGACAAACCATGCCCATGCACCGTGTGGCTGCCGGTGCAGCCTCAGTGGCCTACGTCTGCGCCCCGCGCTCCGTATGACTGCGCTCTCGGAGCGCCTGGCAGACACACACCTTCGGGTCAGGCATTTCGTCCAGTTGTCTGCGATAGTAGTGAAACCCGTCCATAGGAACCAAGCTGCATTCCAAGTCCTTTCCAGTCAAGCTGTTGATTCGCGCGCACACCGCGCTGGCCAGCGTGCTCTTGCCAGAGCCTGGAGCGCCTGCTACACCGATGATGTACTTGCTCGGCCCGCCTGTGCGGTCCCTGGCAGCTGCAATTGCATTTTCTGCAAGCTCATTTATTACATCCTCATAGTACTGGCCTGCATCGCGGTTGCGCAAACTGAACAAGTGTGATTGGTGTTGCAGCAGATGGTGAACGCCGTGCGCTGTTGAAGGTGGACCTGTTTTCAGGCAGAGACAATGAACATGTTGCTTGAAACTCGCCTGAAAGAAGTGTCTGATGACGCGCAGACCCAGTTGAGGCCTGTGCACATACGAGCTTGCCACTGCCCGCCTTCCGGGCGCGGCACGCAGCGTGGGGCGTCCGAAATGGGGTGTGGCCAACACGGAGTGACAGCATCACCTGTATGTTACAAGCTGCATCACTACTGGTCAGCCTCTTTCAAAGGTGTGGTATCTTGCTTGCATACCTATCATAATGCTGCTCAACGTGGGAAACGATTAGCGCATGCAGAAATTCCCAGCCAAATATGGATTATGGAGGTGACCTGTGCCCAAGCTTGCACGCTGGTCGAAGCCTTGTGTGCCCTGTGGTGACTGCCTACTGTCCGTGCCTCTTCCACCTCCCCTTGTGTTTACGATTGAGACAGAGCAACAATGGAGACTATTTTCACCCTGCCGCTTTTCATCATCTTGGTTGTGCAAGCTCTCCTGTCGCTTCTTTTGCTCTTGCCCAAGTCAGTCAGCCTGCCAGTGAGCTCGCTCCTGAAGGGCGCACGTAAGGCCCCAGCGACCTCGGCTGTCGTGTACACCGTTACGGGAGCGCTGGCGCTGCTGTCCTTGGCATCCTTGTTTGAGCTCATGCGCAACAACGAGCGTATCCGTTCCCAAGGGTTCAAGAATGAGGTGCTTGGCACGGTTGACTTCCTTCGTAGCCAGGTGCGACAACAACACCAAAACTGCCTTCGCCCCAACACTGCAAGTCGCTTCACCAGTCAGAACTGTGCGGTCTGCTGTAAGAGCGGTTGGTGTAGCACCTCATGCACTGGTTGATCGTTTCCGGAACCGTGTGCTGTCCCTGCAGGTGTCGTGCGTGCTGAGCCTAAGCAACCTGATTGTGCTGCTGCTCAATCTCACGCTGGCCGAGAAGACCTGCGAACTGGCCTCCACCACGGTGAACTTTGATGCCTTCAAGCGCCAGGTGTGTGCCCACAGCGCCGAACGCTCATACTAAGAAACCGCCTTCTTGCATGCGTAGTGCAAGCATTCCTGATCGACAGTTGGGGCAATTGATTGCACCGGTGGTGAAACACCCAGGCGCTGTCGTGCTGGAAACACTGCTTACCGTGTGTGCACACAGGTGAAGGGGCTTCAGGCAGCCTACGAGAATGCAACAGCCAAAAAGGAAGAAGCTGGCGCTGCTGATGCCGGCGAGGTCAGCGCGCTCAAGCGTCAGGTGGACATGTTGATTAAGGATAAGGCGATACTCCAGGTAGGCGGGGAGGGTCAACTGCCTACAGAACACGTGGACAAGCTGGGCTGGGCTATAGCTGTGATGACTTTATGAACGTCCGACCCATGACTGCGACATCATGCTGCTGAGGTGTTGCTTGCGCACGCGCGGCTGTTGTGGTTGCGCAGGAGCAGAACGAGCTTGCTACCAAAGCAGCAAAGTCGGCTGAGGTGGGTTGTGCGCATGCAGCCATGCATTAGAGGCGATCCTTCTTGCGCTTGTGGCATGCGACCTCCAGATTCATGAGCATTAGGGCATCAAAATGGGCCTCGCGTTTTCATGCATCCTGCATGCATCGGTGTATCGGTGAGCATTACAGGTTGTACACACATTGTCATCGCCATGCGGCAACGCTGTGCCAGGAGCCATTGCAAGCATGGGTTGCCGTCCACCATGATGCGCCACTTCACTCACCAAGCATAACCATGCATGTTCGGTTCACCTATATACAATGGTCGTGAGCATGCCGCCCTGTGCGCTGTGCTCTTGCAGGCGAGCGTGGCTGCAATGAAGGCCCAGATGAAGGGGCTGGACGCTGAGTATGACCGCCTTTTGGAAGAGCTCAGGCTCAAGTCTGGTGACTCCAAGCCAGTCAACAAGAAAGATGACTAGCGGATGACCCGACCACACTTGCGTTCATGCTCTACGAGCAGCGGTTTCGACATGCTTGTGGCGTGCCAGGAGTAAAGCGTGCAGCACCTGCTGTTCATGCAAGACATATACGATTTGAAATGTTATCTTGGAGGCAGGCTTACATCGTCGAACTCTGAGCTTATCATAGGAGAAAAGGTCTTGCGATGCCGGCCTATTTGAATGTGTGCGGTCATCAGGCGCTTTGGCCCGTGCTTCGATCCTCCATCTAGCAAGACTCATACCATCACTGCCCTATCTGTTTGCAGCCCCTGCATAGTGTGACCTGCTGGCGCTTGCTTTTGGTAGCCATCCTTTTCAAGACACCCGCAACCTCGCTTTCACGAGGAGTAGCTTACTACATCAGCAAGCAGCACCACCCTTGCTCAGGGCAATCCCATTCTCACCTTGATGGTCAACATCCTTGGTCTCCACCTGCGCCCTTTCGCACCCAGCTCCACCAGTGGCAGCAAAAGCCAGGCCTGTCGGGGTGCATGGCATCCCGTTGTCTCGCCAGCTCCGCAGAGGCTGGTGACCACCGCGGGCACCATCTCTCAGGGCCCGCGAGCGCCTTATGAGCCGGACACTCCTCACCCGCTTGCGGGTGTTGCGGCAGCAAGCCCGACCCCAGTTGTGGAAGGAAATGGCAACGGCAACTCAACTGGCCCCACTGGGGCCCTTTCTAGAGCGGACTATCAGAAGTTTGTGAACTTTTTCCGCCAGGCTGGACCCTACATCGAGGGGCATCGGAGCAGGACGTTTGTCATCGTTATTCCTGGCAATGTGAGTTCTGCGCAGCCCACATTTGTTTGGTGTATTGCCCTGCAAAACCCTTGTGTGGTGACCTTTCCCAGCCTGGCTCCAACCTGCTGCTGCTTTGCCTTGCTACAGGTTTCTTCCAATCGGGCTCTGTTCCAGAGCATAATCAGTGACATCACGTTGCTTCATGGTGAGCAGCAGGCTCTACTTGCATACGACTGCCAGTGCACAACTTGCACATACGTTGCACCACCTGTATGAGTGCGTTCAGGCAAGAGTGTTCTGATAAACTCAGAATGTAGCATGATGCAGCACTAAACCAGCAGGGTGAATGCTCCCTGGCGCTCATGGTTTGTGTCTTGTTTGCGCCGCCTCAAACACTCAGCTCGTGATGCCGGCCCGGTGTGCTCCTTCTCGCAGGTCTGGGGTGCCAGCTTGTGGTTGTCATTGGGACACAGTACCAAATAGATGAGATGCTCAAAGAGCGGAACCATACCCCAAAGTATGTTGGGGGCTACCGAATCACCGACCGTGATGCACTCAAAGTTGCCATTGAGGCAGCCGGCCAGGTTCGGACACAGTGCGAGCAGTTCATGAGCAGGGTGAGTTTATGGATGGAATGAGACGCTTGTCTCCAGGTGGAATCGTTTCAATCTTGTATTCATCTTGGCCTGGGAGACCGCGGCGTGGCCGCGGCGTGGCAGCGCGTGCAAGCGGTTGGCACAGATGGCGTGCATCCGAAACCGTGAGCTGCAAAATAACCCTAAGCCAGAGGATTCACCCCAGCTGGTGGTGTGTTTGTATGGCAGGGCCCCGCCATCCCCATGTTTCGACGCCACACAAAGGGCGAACGGGAAATCCACTTTGAGCCTGCGTTGCGTGTGGTCAGCGGCAACTATGTTGCAGCCAAGCGACGTGGCATCATTGAGGGCGTGGACTTTGGGTTTACGGGCGAGGTGAGTGCCTTCCAGGCCACTTTCGGTCTGAGTCAGCGAGTTTGAAGGGAACAGCTGTGGTTGCCTCACAATGTAGTCGCGTTATTCCAGCATATTCCGGTTCTCGTGGTACCTGACTCCTTTGTCCACTGGCCTCTATGTCACCTTTGTGCTTACATGGGTAGGTACGCTTCACACTGAAGGACGACATCAAGCGCCAGCTCGAGAGCGGCAACATTGTGCTGCTCAACAACCTTGGTGAGCACTGATTTTATTGGCCGGGCCTACAGAGATCCTTGGAGCGCCCACCCTAGCTTGAGGCACTGGTTGAGGACCACCAGTATATGAACCCTGTTGCCTTTTCGTTAGATACACATAAGCAGCAGCGTTTCGCACGTGGTCAGTCGCGGTCACGCTTCGGCTGTGCGTCTGCAACTGGCAGGATCCCAGTCACCCTGTCGTACGCGCCTTTTCCTGCGCAGGCTACACTGCCGCTGGCGAGGTGCTGAACTGCAACACGTTTGACGTCGGCCTGCACGCAGCAGTCGAGGTGCGCAAGCCACGCGCAGCGCGGGCCTGCGGGCACCCACGCTTGTGCAAGCATGAAGCAAACTTGGCAGCCAAACATTCTTGGGCTTGTGAGCACGTCCAGTTCGTGCATGCATGCGGGTGTGGTCCATCGCTGTAACCTGCACATGTGAGTTTGTGCACGTGCGGCCTGTGTGTGCAGCTGGATGCCGACAAGCTGTTCTTCCTCCACCTGGACGAGACAGCAGCGCTCACCCTGCCAGCGTGGCTGCCGCTCAGCGAAGCGCAGCAAATGCTGCTGGACAAACTGCAGGTGCGCACGCTTCATGCGCCTGCTGCATGACCCGGCGTCTTCCGCTTGCCTCATGCAGAACAGCGGTCCCCTGCAGTTTCCTGCTGTCGGCTTTCTGCATGTTCTGTATCTGCGTGTCGTGCATGTTGCCATGCTCGGGCACTGACTCTCGAGGGCGGCCTTGGGCCTCTGGCTTGCCGGCCGAGTGTACACAACAACCACATGAATGAATGCATTCATCGAACAGCCTCCGACAGTTTTGGGTGGGCGTTGCTGGAAAAGTGCACATGAAGTCCCTCCCGCCCCGCACTGTCCCCCCCGTGCAGCACTCCATCAGCAGCGCGCAGCTGGACCAGCTCAGAATGGCCATGAACGACGCGCATGGCGGCGGCGCCGACGGCGGCGGCGCCAGCAGCAGCATCCAGCGCGCCGCCGAGCCCGCGTCCGCGTCCGGCCCGGCCTCCAGCCTCATCTCTCAGGCTCAGCTCAAGATGTACAGCGCGATGCGCAAGGAGGACCTGGTGGTCAACCTGGACATATGGAGCGCACAGGGCTTCCCCACCGCGGTGTCCACGTGCGTCATTGCCTGCTCCAAAGGTATGCACTAGGCAGTACTACGCACTAGGCAGACTGCGTTGGGTACAGAGTGCGCCAGCAGGCAGGCGCACCGGTACCGGTAGCCCAGTCGCAGGCCAGGCTTCAGAGTTACGACACGAGCTGGGCACACAGGATGACGAATGCAGTCGGGAGGCCATGATGTGACAGATGGCGCAGATGGTTCTAGCTGGCCTACAGAACCAGGAATACTCGCTTGTGTGGAGGCGGCAACGCAAGGGCCTAACCCCGCACCTCTGCAGCCCATGACCTGCATAACACCACCAGGCCACACCTGTGACTGATCCGATGGTGACCCCCTCACCTGCATTGGCTTGCGCGTGCGGCGATCAGGTATCAAGCGCGCACACCTGCTGGACGCGCGCATCGACGGCGGCCTGCTGCTGGAGCTTTACTCGCGGGATGGCGTCGGCACCATGATCTCTGCAGACTTCTACGAGGGTGAGTGGCCCAGTGTACCGCTCTGGCTCGGTTGTCGCGCTGCTCCTGCAGCCACCAGGCCATACTGCGATAGGCCATCTGTGTCACTCTTCCACACACCATCGTCAGGTGCAGCCTCTACCCGCACGCGTATGCACACTGCATGGCCTCATGGGAATGTTACCCATCACACAATGCCAGCACAAGCCGCAAACCGCATGCTGTCTGCACAACATGCAGCTCATCCATCTGATAGGCGCCAGCACAGAATGTAGCAAGTTCCCGCACAGTCATTTACATGGAATACATGGTAAGCAGCATGGTCAGGTGAATTGAATATTGCATATATGCGCACGTCTGGCCCATGTTGCTCCAGGCATCCGCAAGGCGCGCCCGGGCGATCTGGACGGCGTTGACGCGCTGCTGGCGCCGCTGGTCAAGGCGGGCATCCTGGTGGGGCGCGGGCGCGAGGAGCTGGCGGAGATGCTCAACAGCTGCACCGTCATTGAGCGCGACAACAAGATCCTGGGCTGCGCGGTGCTGCTGGACCTGGGCACCACGCCGGACGGCGTCTCGGTCGCGGAGGTCGGCGCGTTCTGCGTGGACAACCAGTACAGGTGAGGCCCGGTGCGCGGTAGGCACAGCAGCACTTGCATGCCGCTTTGTGCTTGAAAAGACTATTGTGCGCACAAGCGTGGTGACAGGTGAAGAACCTGCTCCAGGCTGGAGGATCGGAGCTTGTTGCTGCTAGAAAACAGTGGTTGTGTGCACCGACCCAGCTGTGCTCACAGTGACCGTGCTCTCTCCAGCTGTGTTCCAGTTACTGTTGTCCACTACAACACCAGGGACAATCGATGGTAGTACAAGGCTAGAAACTGGGCCCAGGACATCAGAGCCAGCAGCACTACGCTTGCCTGTCCTTACTCTTGACCTGCGATCCCGTCCGCTTGTGCACTACAGAGGCAGCGGGCGTGGCGACAGCCTGCTTGACTATGTGGAGCAGGACGCACGCACGCGCGGTATCCGCCGCCTGGTGCTGCTCACCACACGCACTGCGGACTGGTTTGAACAGCGGGACTTCAGGTGGCAGGTGGGAGGGGCTGCGTGTGCGTAATGGGTTTCCGTGGGGCGATGCAGTGTGAATGTCAAAATGTGCATATGCTCCGTGTGCGTGTGCTGGCTGCCGGGTGTGCGGGTGTGTTTGGGGGGTGCAGCTTCAGAGGTGCGAAAGAAGGGGCCTGCAGGGGGTCCAATGTGCATGAAAGCAGCAAGCGCGCTTATTACGTGTGCCCAGTGTCTGCACCAGTTGCATCCATACAGTGACGCTAAGGCAGATCACATGCGTATAGCATATTAGCATGACCGCCTTCGTTGTGTTTGCTGTCAGGTGAGCATGGGTTTGGCTCGGCTCCGTGTGTCGCCAGAAAACCGCCCTGACCGTTGGTGACTCGCACATGGACTCATGGTGTATGTAAGGTGTTTACTCGTCCTGCGCTGCCAATGCCTGTGCATGGCTGTGCCGCAGGGTGCCGCGTATCAATCCGACCTGCTGCCTGACGCACGCCGCACCAAGATCAACCCTGCTCGTAACAGCCAACTGTATGTCAAAAACCTGGAGGCGCCAGAGGCCAACATGCCTCTGCCTGGCAAGCGCGTTGGCTTCTGAGCAGGCAGCCGCTGGCAGATGCTTGGCTTTGGCTTGATAGGAACAGCGCAGCGGCGGCAATTCTTGTTGTCAATTTAAAGCATGAACTATGAAGGAGAGGCAGCTGGCAGTGGTTGGATGATGCCGTCGCCACGCATCATGTGCACTGATCGCATGTAACGGCGGGGAAACACCCCGCCCCCCCCCCCCTGTCCCCCGCGGATGGGTGGTTGCAGCAGGGCGGCAGATGATGGGCGGGAGAGGCTTCGCCACGCGCTTGACGCGGCCTGTGGAATCGCACACCTGGCCTGTTCCTTGCGGCTCGTGGCGCTCGTGGTTGGCGTCCCGGAGCCCCTGAACAGCGGCGCTGATAGGTAGCTGCTACGTAAACTTGGGGTGAACATCTGGGAATGCAATTGCAGAGCTTAATGCACTGCTGGGTGTTGGCCATAAGGGTAGGTCAGTAGGCCTGAACTTGCTACAGACGTTTCTTTCCTGCAGGTAGTTCGATTTGTATCTTGAGCATTTGCATGTTCGGGCCCCTGCGTGTGGATCGCGGGCTTTGTACCGTTGCTCGAAAGCACTGCAGATGTCGACCTTGGCAGTGCTCAACAGAGGCGGTCGTGGTGCGTGTTTCATCCGTATGTGGTTGTGCGTGTTTGTGTGCGTCATGTTCGCGGCAGCTTCCCCTCAAACGAGTCTCGAGGGGCCTTGCAACCCCTGTCAGTGAGAATTTTGTGCGCTGCTGCACTGCTTCTTGTCGCTGCACCCTGTAGACGAGGGAACAATGCTGGTTGAATTCCTTTCTGTCGCTGAGATTCCCCTTGCGTCCATGTTGACATTGC
Source organism: Chlamydomonas asymmetrica (assembly GCA_001662385.1). Taxonomy (NCBI): domain Eukaryota; kingdom Viridiplantae; phylum Chlorophyta; class Chlorophyceae; order Chlamydomonadales; family Chlamydomonadaceae; genus Chlamydomonas; species Chlamydomonas asymmetrica. Next base: position 11,977 of record BDDA01000315.1, on the reverse strand, counting down.
CGGTACCGTTGGTTGTCACTGAAATCGTTTGCTGCCTCATCCTGCCTCAGTCCGCGCACCCGCGTCTGACCATGTGATGCACCTCGTGCACCTCAAGGCCTGGAATGCCCATTCTCCCTCGCCTTTCCCCCGTCTTGTCGTCCCCGCTTGCATCGTCCCTGCCCACAATTTGTACCTCGGTTGCTGCTGGGCGCGCAAGGCGGCACCGCACCGCTCATGCACGCTATCGCCTGCTCAAGCGCGCATCACCAGTCACCAGTCGCCACACCTGCGTGCCTTTTGGGGCGCTTCCCAGCTGGCCCACTGGATTCTCTGCGGCAATGTGCAATGGAGTTAAGAGGTGCTGGCGTGATGGCAATGCTGGATCTGAAGCAGCGCCCCAAGTGCGCATTGTCGTATGATACAGCCGTGAATCTGTGCCGCTAACAACTGCTCACATCTGCAAGCAGCACCCAGGCCAGGTTGTGCGCGCCGCTCACGCTGCTTAAGCCGCCTGCCCTGATGCCCAATTGCTGTCCGTCTCTGCTTGATCAACCCTCGGACCATTCTAATCCTGTCTCCCAATGGTAAACCCTGCAAGGGTGGCGCAGACGCAAGTGTTTCGCCCGGCACCCTGCTTACAGACCCCCTCCCGGCTTGCATCTGGCCGGCATCTCGGCCACTTGCTTGTGCACCCGGCTTGTCCGGTTGGGCTGAGCTCCGCGCGCGTAAGCTGTTGTGCTATGTATGGCAATGGCACACCTCCCAGCTGGGGGCCAGCATGGATTTCATTTCTGTGGCAGCTTGCGCTTGTGCGAAAGCACGATGCGCGCTTCACGGGTCTGTTTGGGTGTCGCCAGGGCACGCTGTGTTGCCCAACGCGCTTGCCACGGGTGGCGGCCGCACATCCAATTGCCGTTGTGTACCATTATTTTTGCCTTGGCTCCTCGTTTGCAATGCGGCCATCGACGATGCTGGCATTCCGCAAACAATTCTTTTGCTGAACTGAACCGAGTACCGTATCAACCTCACCTTGCGAGTATTGGCGATCATATCGGCGATCAACAAACCACCCACCCACCCCTGCAATACCGTATCGATGACTCACGCGAGCAAATGCCGCTTGTTTTTCTTGTGTGCGGACGCCATCATCACCGCGCATTCGCGCAACGAGCGTTCTGGTGATTGTGCAGGCGTTGCTCATGCCGTGTATGCCTGCTTGTTGTCAGGTACGCACATGCTCCTGCGCCTTGGGCGTGATCCCGTGCCAGGTGCTGGCGTTGCAGAGGGTCCGTTGCCCAGGCAGGACTCACTCTGTGACATGCGGCACCACGCTATCACCCACTGCTCCTCCCCTGTTCCTGAGTCTGTATCCACTCTGTGCAGGTCCTGTCTACACTCCACAGCTCGATGCGCCACAGCGTAACGTCGAGCATCGAACCACGCATGTTGGCCAGTAGCAGCTTCTGAGTTCTTACGGTGTGTCTGTACATACAGGCGGGGCGGGCGTGGGTGCGGGGTGGGGTGCGGACGAGGCCTGTGCGCACTTTGTATGTTGCATGGCACTGGCGTTGGGCACACTAACGCATGCTGCAAGTGCTGTTTGCGTCAGCCTGAAACCCTCGCAGCAGCTTCCTGCCCGAGGCGACCTGAGGTTGGCATGTGGTTTGGCATGCAAGCGAGCTGCAGTGCAGGCGGTGAGGGATGGGGAGAGGGGATCAGAAAAAGGAGTGAACAAATAGGCTTGGAACAGTGGAGTCCATGCCAGGTAGATTGCTCGTTGGTGGGTGATTGGTAGGGGTAACCTGGGTGCGGGGGCTGGGTTGGAATTGCAGCGCGTCCACTCCATGCGATATAGACATTCCGTATTCGGGCCATGAGTTATGAATTGTGAGGACAACCGCAGCACGAGCTCAGCGAGGTATTTCAAAAGCCCTATCACCCACCACGGATCGACTGATAGAGCAGTAGAGCTTACAGTCTTTAGGTCGTCCAGCGCTGTGCTGCTGCGATGCTGTCGGACTGAAACGCACGCGTCAGTCACGCAGATGCCAGGCTCGACGCAACGAACTTATGCACGCGTAGGGTTGCTGGGCAACCCCAGCGACGGATACTATGGCAAAACAATATCCCTGTCGATCCTCAACTTCTATGCTGAAGTGAGTGCGCTGAGTTGCGCATCATTTGGTGACCGCAACGGCAAACAGGCAGGCCATGGTTGGCCTATGCAGACACTGAGAGTGCCAGGAGTCCCAGGAGTAGTGCACTCTCTGCATACACACCAGGCGTATTGCCTGCTTGGGGTGCACGTTACTTACGCGCACAGACAGTCCTCACCCACCCAGCGGTTGTTGCGGCGCAGGTCAAACTTGCACCAGCTGACGGAGTTCACTTCCAGCCACATCCTGTGCATGATTCGATGACCGCTGCCAGCCTTGCTGACTTGAAAGCAAGGACCGACAGTTGCGGATACTATGGCGGTGTCCGCTTGCTGATGGTGAGTTCAGCAACTGGAGTTGACGCACGCTTCCCGCGCTGAGGACGGGCGCCTCCCGCACACGTCTTGCTCTGGGTCAGTATGCACAGCGTTGGGTGCTGTGACCAGAGCAGACCAAGTGTCCTTCCCTGCATGTGTGTCCGAAGTTGTGTGCTGCCTGTGTCACACGGTGTGACTGGCAGCTGGCACACGCACAGACGCACGAGCCTGCATCCATGCCCGCGCACAGACAAGTGGCATCCTGCCTGCTTGCTCCAGCCTCTTCTGCAAGGCTGCCCAGAAACCATGCCACGATGCATGGATTGCACATGCAATGTCGAACACTGCTGGGCAGTCGTCTTCGTTGTGGCATGTGGAACCCGATAGGCGATAATCCATCCAGACGAGCGGCGCCAAGCGTGAACCGGGTTGAGGAAGGCATGTGTTGGGGTGGTGGCTTCATGTGTTCGTGTGTTATGAGCAGGCCGCCGCCAACGCCTTCTACAACTACTGCACGGAGCATGACCTGCCATTGCCTGCTGAGCAAGGTACACGACCGGCGGTGCCAGGCAGGCCCTCCCTCGACACCGGCGCAGCAGCAGTTCATGCCGCCACGCTGGAGGCATCACTAGCGCCACCCTTTGGCGCATGTGGGCAAGGAACGCATCCTGAGGCTGCCGAGGGTGCATCACCCCCCGACAGTGCTGCTGCGGCCACTTCAGGCGTGCAGGCCACCAGGCAGGATGAGCCCTCAGGCTTCACGCTGTCGTACGAAACTAACATCCCCCGCCAGGCGGGCCTAGCAGGGTCATCCGCAATCATATGCTCAGGTAGGGGCGGGAGCGTTTGTGGTTGGGTATTGGAGACCCACACTGTCTCCTTGCTCGGACACCAGTGGCCCAGGACACCAAAGAATTTGGTGCCGTCACAGCCAGATGGCCTTGTGATGATTCACCCGATGTATGTCACACGCCTGTCAGCCACCACATGCGGTTGAGGCTGTATTGTAATGGTCCAAATAAGAGTGACCTGCCGAGCTGGCGCTGTTGGCTTCCTGGGTAGTTGTCCTGGGCATCACACACGTCTGCCAATCACACACGTGCAGCACCAACATGCTGTGTGCTGTGTTGTTTGATGCCGGGGCTGGCCTCCCATGCCGCCTGCAGCCCTGAAGTGCCTGATGGTGCATTACGGGCTCGCGTCACTCACCCACATCCCCCTTGTCCACCGGCCAGGCCTGGCGTTGGCTGCTGAGGCGGCGCTTGGCATTGCTGCTGGCCTACAGGATCGCGTAGCTCAGGCATGTGCGTGTGTGTGCTGCGGACATGTCCATGTTTGTCAATACAGCCAGGGGGTCATGCGGTAGATGCGAACGTATCCTGGGTCCACTCCACTAGCCCTGCACACTTCAGCTCACAGCAGCTGCGCAAGGTGTGAGCTGAAGTGTGCGGGTGATGTGGAGCGGACCCAGGATGCGTTTGCATCATCCACTCGACCTCTTGGCTGCGCTTGGTGTGCCCTCTGAGACACCAACGTACATTTTACCTGCATCCGGACATTTTTGTAAACCGGCGTGTCTTGAGGGACTTGCGCGGATGCACATGCATGGCTGTGCGCGTGCATGTGCCCAGGAACATGCAGGTGTGTCAGTCCATATGTCGAGGGGAGTGTCGGCCTCGGCTAGAAAGCTCCTAGTGCAGAACAATTCAAGTCTGAAATCTGTGCAGGTGTACGGTGGATTGGTGTACATGGACTTCAATGAAGAGGCGATGCAGCGCCAGGGGCACGGTGCCTACGAGCGCCTTCCGTTGTCGCTGCTGCCCTGCGGCCTGCTGTACGTCATGTACTGCAACGAGCCCTCAGACAGCGGCAAGGTGAGCAGCGAAACCCCGCATGACCTCCGCGCGTAGTCGCTGCACACCATCAGTGCATGTGCATGAGCCATGGGGGGGAAAGGGCACCTCGCTGAGTTTGTAACCTTGTAGAGTCAGAGCTTGCCTAGTTGCGCTGTATATTGAGTGCTGGCTGTGTGTAGCGTGTACCGAGAGTGTAACTGCCACAGGGAAGCTGCCTTGGCCCTCACAGTCACAGTCTGACCTTGGCCCTAGTTTTTGCACGCGGCCATGAGCACCTACTTATTCCCATTTTCTTCGTCATGGTTGGCTTTCGGGGGTTCGGCTTTCCCAGCTACCGAGTTACCGTCTTGTTGTTGTGGTTTACCGTCTTGTTGTTGTGTTGGTGGTGGTGCCGCAGATGCATGCGGACGTCAAGCAGCGGTGGCTCGATGGCGACGCTGCGGTGCGGCAAGGCATGCAGGACGTTGCGTGGTGCGCTGAAGAAGGACGGTCAGTATGTGTGTGTGGGCTGCGGGCTCCTGCAGCAGTGCGGTATTCGGATGAGCGTTCGGCAGTATGGCATTAGGTTTTTGAGGTCGTAGCGGGAATATGAATGCACATGACTAGTATGGCGCTTGTGGCACCCACACACAGTGTTTCTCTCAACAAGGATGATAATGCCAGGGCGCAGTTCCTGCACTGGTGCCTGAGTGACAGCCTTCAGCTTCCATCTTTGGTACCAACGTGCCCTATACCCGCTGATTGGCCGCTGGTGTCATGCATGGCCAGCACGCCCCGCAAACTGTGCTCTCATCATGCAGTCCCCATGACTGCTCGTGCGCATGCAGTGCTGCGTTGGAGCGCGGTGACGTGCATCAGCTGGGTGTGCTCATGGACCGTAACTTCGACCTGCGGCGCGGCATGTTTGGCGACGCCGTGCTGGGGCCGCGCAACCTGCGCATGGTGGAGGTGGCGAGGTAAGCAGCCAGCTTGATTTGAGTACAGCATGTCGGCTGTGCGTGTTGCCGAGTGATCGGGTACCGTAGTATTCCAGAACCGCCTTTGTTTTTGATGCAACGAGGCGGGTTCATGCACTGTCGGTGGCACACGCATGCAAGGCGGTGAGCTCAACGGTTGCAGCTTGCAATGTGTGATGGTTCTTGCCCCGTGGGATTCGCAATGGGAGCTGCATGTGCAACACTCCGAGTGCACCTGCTGCCAGCTGTATGGATGCGATGTGCTGGCATGCGGGATGCAGTTGCAGACGCTTTCGTGGTGCGTGTGGCAGTACCTCTTACCGGCGTTACGCGGGGCGGTGCCTAATTGCTTGCGCCTTCGTACCGTACCTGCAGGAGTGTGGGTGCTGCCGCCAAATTCTGTGGCAGCGGCGGAGCGGTGCTGGTGCTTTGCCCGGGTGGCGCGCCCCAGGCCGCACAGCTGACGGCGGCAGCGCATGCAGAGGGCTTTGTGCTAGTCCAGGTGCAGCCAGCACCCTCGTACGGTTACTCTGAGGCGGCACACGGCGACACTCCCAACGACTAACGGGGCAGGCGGTAGGCCGCATTCAGCGACAGTGTTGCAGCGTGGTGAAGCAAGTTGAGTGCAAAACGGCGCAGGCGTGCATAAAAATGTACGCTGACGGCAGCGCACGCTATTTCGTCGTCATGACCAGGTACACACTGCGTAGGACGTCACATGGTGCGGTGCGCCAGCTCATCATTTTTCCCAAAGCTCAACTGCCGCACTGAGCCAGGGAGGCTGCCGTCCACTCCAGTGCATGGCGGTTGATGGGGTACGCGTATCGCTGGTGCTACGCCACGTCATGCCCTCACAGGCTGCTGGTCCGCAGCATGAGGGGCGGTGAGACTTCGGGTTGTGGGCAATGACAAAGCAGGGCGCCAGTGCGCCCGCCCGCCAGTCAGCAGCAGCATGCATTCGGCGAATTTGTCACTGTGGCGGCCGTACTGTAGGGGCGCAACGACATGGACAGCGCGGGCGAACACGCAGGTTCAGGCGCCGAGGCTGCAAAGCGCAGGACACACACGGACACACACGTGTAAATACATGTGCAGCCCAGGTTTGACAATACATAGGCCTTCACCTTACCAGAAACTTGGAACTGAACCGTTCAACCAGGGCGCTGGGCTTCTGCCATCCGGCCCGTTCCGGGCTGAGTGGCTGCGAATGAGTGGCTGTCAAAGTAGCCAGCGAGTTGAGTGTGGTACCCAGTAGGCTGCAAAAACTCGTTGCAACCCTCGACCGTCAGCTGTGGTGGGCGGAGGTTTGGTGGAGGACTGGAGGGTGTGGGAAGTGTGGGTTGGTGCTGGAGTGGCAAATGGCATCTTCCACCAAGTGAGTCGTGCCGTTTGAGGCGTGAAAGATGTCAAAACAACCATCATGTCAGACATAAACCGGTCTTACACGTTTAGAGGTCCGTGCGCGATCCACCTCAGCGCTTGTCCAACCCTTTCCGGAGTGGTAATGTGTCTTGTTTGTGACTCCGAGCCGACTGCTTCAATCAAGCCAAGAATCAAGGAAACAAACCTGGCAGGGTGCTCTGGTGCTTTCTTGGTGAAACTCCTGGCGTCCATGTCGGGTGCGCGTCAGGTACCCTGGCCTCGCTCTTTGCCGCCTTGATGCCCAGCGCATAGCCCTCACCGATACACATGGGTGCTGGGTGCGACGGCATCGTCCATGCTTACGTTGCGTTCAGCAGGCTTCAGAGCTCAAATAGTATCACTCTGCGCTTGTTTCTTCCTTTGGCCCCAGTTCCTTCACACTGACTGATGACATATCATATCACACACCTGAGTTGTGGTCAGTGGCACCTGACCTAAGCAAACCTTGCCAAAGGTCACACTGACTTGCCCTACAAGACTCAAGCTGTCTGACACACAGCGACAGGTTATTCGACAGGTCCAATGCCAGCTTTGGTGAAGCTTGTTAGCTTGCGCATGTGGTGGGTGAGGGCGAGCGTAAAAGTCTGTTTGACAGCAACCAAGGCTCGGAGCGGCACCACTTCCACCGTGAAGCTTCTGCTGGAGCTTTGGCACCACAAGCCACCGTCAGACATAGTACTGATGCTTGCTGCAAAAGGTGTGTCGATGGTAGTTCGCTTTGCTTGGCTTGTTCCTGGCTTGTTTCATTTACACGTTCGGCGGGGTTGTCATGTTTGAGTACGGTGTGTATTCCGTGTGTCTCACACTTCAGGAGGTGAGGTCGGTGCACACGCTGCAACATATCAGACTGTATGTGTGGCAGTTTGCCTGTGTTTTCTACCTATGTGGTCATTTGTGCAACCACCAGCCTTAAGTCACATTGCTGAAGGGAACGGTCGGCAATGATTCCACACTCACCACTCGGAAGCCGGCATGCATGCCTCTGTACGTGTTGTGTTGGCTGCTGTGCAGCCCGCCGGTATACCTGAACATATATCCTGCTTGTCGCTTATCTAGCCTGAAGTGCAAGCCAACCCTCAACCTTGTTTGCTCATGGGTGTGGCTGCAGGGTGACAAATAGGCTATATCCCTCACTGTGACACAGTGTCTAGCAGTCGAGTCACTGCAGGTTTAGTGCCTGAACCCAGGAGGCACTGGACGTCCTAACTCTGGACCGACACGTCACGTGAGTGTGGGGTGCCCGACAACGGGGGGCGGGATTTCAGAGTGTGTGCAGGTGCGAGGCCGGTTTGGGACCCTACACTGTTCTGGGAGCTGTCTTCTGTAAACTGAAAGGTTCGGCATTGTTGGCATACATAAGCTTGCACCGCAATCTATGTTTCCTGCGTCCGGCCTGCCATTGGCCATCCCTGACACTTCCAGGGGCGACGCTTCCGTTGGTCTGGTCATTATCGCAAAAAGCATATCGTCACACACGAAGGAGTTTTCGCACGCCTGTCCTTCAGTGGATACTCAATGCGGAGTTGTCAGTCGTGTGTGTGAGTTGCGCTGATGTCATTTGACCCTACCAACAACTCTGACAGTGTGCCCACTTGGCTGCACATGGATATTCAATACACCAGACAGACTTTCAGGGGTTCCATTTTGGCTTCCATAGGCTTGGACACTGCTGTTAGGGCATGGTGGCGGGCCTGTGGAACCGAATGGTCCACCGTTTTTGGTTCACCGTTGGTACAAACCCAGACATGCTTGACAAAAGGCGTACAATGAAGCCCAGTACACACGCTGCTAGAGTCATGTACATGGCGTCCTGCTGCTGCGTAGTGAATCGCAGTCTGACTTCTTTGCCAGCTTGGAAGTTGGTTCACACCTCAAAAGTTGATACCCTCCTCAAACTCAGCTCAGACTGCCAGGGAGTTCTGCAGGGAGGCCCAAACCACAAAGTCGCTTGTAGGCTTGTATGGCCTTTGGGACGCCCTGCGTACAGTGTTCCACATCCTGCGGCGCCGGCGTGCACTGTTCGTGTCTTGCCCTCACTTTCCCGACTGCATGACGTTCTTTGCCTGGCCCCGAATGGAGCTCTTCGTTGCGTCGGCACATTTCGTACATGCCATATATACAACATGATGGGCTTGGGGCTGTGTCTGTACAGCGTACTGTTGTCCACGTGCACAACCTGGGTGGCTAGTGATACCGTGTGCGTATCGTGCACGGTTGTTTGCACCGCCGACGGTCTGCTGCAATGCTGCAGACCAGTGTACGCATGCGTATGACAACATAGTTCAGCCAGGCTGTTGCCAAGGGCCACATGTGCATTTCTGTCAGCAGGTCGCGCCATCAACCGCTCTGATACATTCGTCACAAGCGGACGCATCGGGCGTATTGTCAGGCTCCATTCGTGGTCACCGTATCGCCCACGCGCGGACACGACAGCAGGGCTAACCTGCCTGCTCTGATCGCACTGCCCATGGCTTACCGGGATGCGCGTGGTCGGGCGCTGGGAGTGCTTGGAGCAGTGCTGCTTTCATTCGCGCTGGCAACGGTTCTGGTGCTGGTGTGCGCGCCGGCACAAGTACACGCAAATCACGAACGCACGGACAAGACCTTGCAGCAGGTGTGCATTGGGAGCTGCAAGGCCCTCTTGCATGCTTACATGAAATGCCGGTGGTGCGCACATAGTTACGTTTGTCGTTGCTGGTCTGGAGGATAGATGGGTTCCCACCCAAACCACCCACCAACCAGCGCGCCTCTCTGTTCGTTAACACTTGTGCCCTTTCACAACGACCCATTTCATGCGACCCCCAGTGTATCGGTTGTGTCTCACCCCCTGACTAGGAGTCTGACCACAGTGTTACTTTGTCACTTAATGGCACTCCTCCGAGGGCCTCATGGTTCTTGCTTGACGCCTCCTATGACGTGTGCCTACCTTGAAACCTTGCTCTTGTGCTTGCAGACAATACAAACAGATTGGAAGCCCGTTTATGCTGCTATCGTATCCCTTAAGAATGCAATTCAAACTGTCTTTCTGAAGAAAGGGTTCACCTGGAAGCGCTTTGACATCAAAATCGTGCCCAAGAGGTGAGTTACCCACACGATCAATCAGCGAAAATTGCCCATTAGAACGTTCAATTTCCATGACAGCATGCAGATGATCCATGAACGCTGGACCAATCACGGAACAATGTACTGCTAGTACTGCCGTTTCCAAACCGGCTGGTGTGTGCGAGCATGCAGGCCGTTTAGGGCGTTCTCAAAGGAAGACATCGGCAGGAGCTTGGTAAATACGGTTTTGCCGCGCGGCATCATGGGCCCGCCGCTGGTGCGTGCCCTAGGTGAAACGCTGGGCCCAAGCGGTGCCGGAATTCCTATTGACGTGTTGGAGGTAGGTGTGAGGAAGATGGGGACCTTGGGCATTCTGACACATGCATGCATCCTGCATGCATCCATCCATTACGCAGGCCTGTTACCCATGCTCCAATCATCGCCATTCGCACGCATCGTGAGCAGCGCAGCTGACGACGCTGCGTTTCTGCACCTGCTGACCTTGCAGGGGTACTGGTGCTACATGACAGGCAACGCGCTGATTTACGCCGCAACTGGGGCCAACGGGTGGCAGTGCCTGCGCAACCAGGTGCGCTCGCTTGCATGGCCATGGTGCTATGCTGGTTGCATGCCTTGATCGGAGTTGAAGCGCACGCTGCAAGCGTTGCTTGCTGCAGCCTACTTGCAGACCAATCATGCATGCACTCCGTCCGTCCATTAACTCCATGACCGTCCAGGGACTTGTGCCAGTAGTGTTTTGCAGCTCGCCTTACGGATTATCGAGCAAACGCAAGCAGGCCTTTCTTGCACACCACCTTATCCTGGCAGGCACTATAGGCATGCACCTGCCTGGCTTTGACACTTACACATGGTCAAGGCCAACTAGACCAGCACTCTTGTTGCGCTAGTTGCGCCAGCACGATCACTTCAGTACTTCACAAGTTCACATACTTCAAGTGCTAAGACTTGAAATTGGCTGCTGTATTCTGCACTGCAGAAGGAGCACCTTTCATACCAGTACTATGCAGGTGATTGGCATAGTCTCTTGCCTTGCTCAACATGCTTTGAAAAAACGCGATCCCAATGCCCACATGCCTGGCTGAGCTTGTACTGCTGTTGTACAGCCCACAGCACAACCAACTCAGTCACCTCTGGGCATGCGACTTGTATGTAATGTGCGTTGTGCCTGCCAAATGCTTCACAAATGGCTTCGCTCATAATCCTTACTGCATGCTGCATGAATGCTTGAGCTGTGTTGCCTTCCACATGCATGCAGGATGGGCTTACCACACGTCACAGCTGAACTCCACGCAGAAGGTGGGTGCATGGATGGAGACAGCTGATTGCCCAGGGCTGCCTCATGACTCATGCGTGACAGATTTGCAGCAGCAGTACGGTACCTGACTGACTGGTGTATGAGTGTGTGAATGTGTCGAATGTGGGATGGAGGCTGCCCATCAGCTTGGTAGCATGTGACTGGGCAGAAAGGGGGGGACTAAGCGCTGCAGTCTTTTTGCTTGCATAGTGTGCCTAGTGTGCCTGCTTGCTGGTCGTCCAGCCTGCCCTACCACCCCTTGCACATTCGATCCTTTTGCAAGCAACACAAATCGCACAGCTGTTGACCTTGGCCGTGCACACGCCCATGCCAGCACACAGTGCAGCCTTGCTTGCATACAGGAGTGGCTAGCTGCACGCACATGCATGCAAGCAGTCAGCTTGCAAAGCACAGCGTATGCGCCGTTCGTAAGTGTTGGGTATGCGGTAGCCTGTCCGCCTGGTGAAGAACGCAGGACTGGATTACACCCTGTCTCCGCTCATGTGGCTGATTCTTTGCTTGCTCCGTATGCATGCTGCAGGCAGCGTTGCTTGCTGCTGGCAATACCCTGCCACACACCTACAGAGCCTTCCAGATCTCTGCTGGTGACATATATGTCATCAACAACATGCTCAAGTTTGTTTTCGTTGACGTGAGTACCCCGCTGCATGGGGAAATGCGGCTCTGTGCTCTGCTGGATGGGTACGGTTTGTACAGTGCTGGCCAGGTGGAAAATACTGTCCCCCACAATGGCCTGCGGGAACCCTGAAAAGCGCTGAAGTACAATGTGGTTGGGATGGCAAGCACACAATACAATTTCGTGCGTTCAGGACACTGCCCAAGCGGCTTGGAGGCATGGGTATGCCGGATTTGCCCAGCCACATTTATGCGTTGCAGGCCAAACTCGTCGCGTTATGCTTCAGCCCTGGCC